>ALYI01003882.1:0-34834 GCA_001969225.1 Ceriporiopsis andreanae CBS 279.92 | reverse complement strand
TTCTGCCCTCATCTCTGCGTCTCGTCGCCGACCAGCCCCTCGTTGTGCACACGCTGGCAGCGAAGCTTCCGATCCTGGGTCTCTGCGGCTGCAGAAAGGGTGCGATTAAAGCGCTATCGCGGAATGTAGCTTTCCAACGTCATCCTGTTCCTTCAACCTCGGGTCTCCGCCATGCTTCTACCTCTGCTGCTGCTGCTATCGCCACCACTCATTCATCCGACCCGTTCATATATTGTCCTCCAGTCTCTGCAAGTCCACCCCGTTTTCAGACATCATCTCAGGGGGCTCTGCCACATGTCGGCGATCCACTCAATCCGGCAACCCTGCTAGACGAGCAAAGATTCACCTCGACCCGCTTTGACTGGAGAGATCGCGGGAGGGCGTCGCTAAATAAACGGGGGCCTGATGGAAGAACTTGGAAAACGTATCCGCGGCGCAGAGATCCCGAACACCGCGACTTGCAGCAAGGGGATATGTTCTACGAGGAAGTGCAGAGCTATAAAGACCGGTGCGCACGTTGGAATGTCGCCCCTGTCAGCTTGTTATTGAACCATTGTTTCTGTAGATTCTTACCACTAATTGAGGCCGAGCAAGCGGAGGATGAGGCCGTCCTCAAGGAACGACTCTCTAGTTGGTCTCTGCCACGCTTACAGAAAGAAGGCTATTGCATCACAGAAATGTACGCCTTCTGGCAGGAGGCTACTAAGTTTGGACGCCCCGTCGCAACATTTTCTTTGGGCCCTGGTGTTTCGCTACCCGCAGGACATCGTTTCGAGTACGTTCCCCATAGAAGTGTTTCATTCCATCGACCCACTAACTGGTGAAATAGGAACGGTGCTCAAGTGTTGCTAACACGCGTCGATCCTCTCAAGGAAGAGCCGGAGCGCGGCAGCGTCGTCAGCACTTCAGAAGATCGGCTACATGTCAGCTTCATGGAGAAGTTCCATGGACTCGATGAGGGCACGTGGAGGTGCGTGTGTTACCACAATCTGCCCTGTCTTTTCTAACTCACGTCTCTGAAGGCTCGATATCGGCCGATCCAGCGTTGTATACGAACGGATGCGTGAAGCGATCACCCAGCTGAATTATAACCCTGCTTCATTTGAGACGAGAGGGGAAGATGCACCAGCGGACCGCGAACTCATACTGCAAGGCACATATCTACGGGACATTTTATTGCGATCTTTCGTACCTTCGGCGCATGTTGATGAACATAGTCAGGATGATTATATGCTTGGCGACTACAACGAGGATCTCCCATTGGACCCGCCGTATCCAACGACCGATAGCAAGAGCGAGCAGCAGGATCGTGGTTCAGACGCGCCGGCTGCCCCACCATTACCATTAGACGGGCTCTTCAGGAAAGACGCTCGTATCCAGAGCTGGGCGAGGCGTTATTCAAGCGTAAACCCAGTTGTCATAGAGGGCGATCCTGTGCTGGCGAATCTCAATCCTACGCAAGTCCGTGCTGTAGCAATGATGCTCGACAATCGATTCACTCTGGTCCAAGGTGTAAGACCGTGTTTCCCTATGTCTTTCGGTTGACTTATGATGATTATCACAGCCGCCCGGAACAGGCAAAACGAAGACAATCATAGAGGCCGTCAGGTTACTGAAAGGCCATTTTCAAATCCCATACCCTATTCTTCTGTGCACCTACACCAATGTCGCCGTGGACCACCTTCTCGAGGGCCTCGTACATTATGGACTCAAGCCCGTACGAGTCGGACACATCGGCAAGGTCAAATCATCGCTGCTCACCCACACGCTGGACTCAAAGCTCGAAATACATCCAGAAGCGCCCAAGCTACAACGTGTCAAGGAGCAGCATGATCGAGTGGTAAAACGATGTAATGCGCTGGCCGCGGATATTCGCAGGTATCGCACGAAAAATACGGACCGATACGCACCATGCCTAAGAGCAATGGAGATAGACGTCGTGATATTGGAGCGCCAGATCCAGGCGCTAGATGCCAAGGCTTATGCCATATACCTAACCATGTTGCGCGAGATTACAACTGCGGCCGATGTTGTGAGTGGTTCTTCATGCTAGATATGTCCATGCGAAGCTACCCTTCTGCTCCACAGATCTGTACGACGTGTATCACCTCAGCATCGACCGCTTTGGACATCATTGACTTCCCAATCGTATTTATCGACGAAGCGTCGATGTCTACAGAACCTGCCTCGTTGATACCCCTCATGCGCGGCGTAAGTGGAGCGTGCCATTTTGCGAATCCAGCGCTGAAGTCGTTTTCTACAGTCGCAACATGTCGCCCTCATAGGTGACCACAAGCAGCTACCTCCAGTAATCACCAGCCCAGAAGCACAAGCACAGGGCTTTGGGGTCAGTCTCTTCGAGCGTCTCTCGGAGGAAAATTGTACGTATGTCTTCTCTTTGTACGTCTACAGCACCTCTTCACGCTTGCTCTCTTAGTCCTCCCGTCAATCATGCTGGATGTTCAATACCGCATGCATCCCACCATATCGCTCTTCCCCTCGACCGAGTTCTACGACAACTTGTTGAAGAACGGCACCATAAGTGCGAACGGTACGGTCACTTCTGGACTGGTACCACCAGAAGCCTCTGTCTTTCCTCCTACTGTCGGTAATCTCGACAGGCCCTCCGTCATTTTCCTCGACCACGTCGGCGCAGAAACCCTGAAGGATCGCAGCCGCGTGAACTGGAACGAGGCTTATATCGTGTGCAGTTTGGTAGAGGACTTGCTGATCAACAATGAGGTGATTCATTCAGTTTCTCTTCTACTTTATTATCTAACCGGCACACTAGTACTTGGTAGGCAGCGATATCGGCATCATCGCACCTTACGTCGCTCAGATATCTCTCCTCAATCGGCTTCTCAACATTGACGCCGCATACAAGCGTCGCTTTGAGACTGTGCTGGGCGCACGACGCGCGATGCAACTAGCAAATGTCGAGGTCAAGACTGTAGATGGATTCGAAGGGCGCGAGAAGGAAGTCATCATATTCTCTACCGTGCGCAACAACGGGGCGGGTCATATTGGCTTCCTCGCGGACCGTCGGCGGCTCAATGTTGGTCTGACACGTGCGAAACGAGGCCTCTTCGTCGTGGGGAGTATCAGCACGTTAAAAGCCAGTAAATCTGGCAACAGGAGCATTTTGGGTGGCGCAGAGCTCGTGGGCAAAGGCGCAGGAGCATGGCGTAATTATGCAAAGTTCTTGTCGGAGCACGATCTAATTGTGACGCTCAGAGGAGCTGAGTTGCGAAAAGCTCTGTATGGAAATCTACCTAGTGGGTATGGTACACCGGATGACATCTATAATACAATGTAATGCTTGTTCAGCTGGCTATGGATTATCTCGACGTGCTTCCGTTTTCTCTAGAAAGGTAAAGAAGCTAGCTCTCTACCAGGTCGTCGTTCGGTGGTGGAGGTGGGAGAATGCGTCCCTCAACAAGCTGGAAGCACCTGGGTATCGTAGGTAAGTACTTGCACCCAGGACAGCATCCTTCCGACCTCGTTAGCCGTCTCTCACTAACCTTGTGGCGAAGATTGCCAGCGATGAGTGCTCGAAGATGATCGTACCACGTAAACCTCTCTCACATGTAAACCGTTTTCACTTCTCTTTGCGTAGGCCCCAGAGCTCAGCGCTCAGAAACGGCGTGTGCGATCATGATTTGCGAAAATGTGGCGAGGCGCTAAAGCTACTAATGATATAATCTCGGCCGCCTCATACCTTGCCTCGCGCCGTCATCATCCTCTCGGCTCACAGCGCCATCCTTGTTCTTCAGTAACTCAACCTTTCTCTCAATAAGCTGCATTTTCTTTCGCCAGAGTTAGCCGAAACTCGGACGACGATCTACCCGCGGGCCGCGGCCACCTTGCAGACATCCCCTGGGTTCATTGTATGCTCACCGTAATGGACCAGGGCGCAGAAGAACTTGAATTTCGAAAGCCAGACGCGCAGTCGATCCGTTTCTTCTACACGACCTCAAGAACACTTTCAAGCAGGCGTACATGTGTCTTGTTTCCAAACACGCGCCTTCGCTACGCGGACAAGAATTTCGGAAACAGTTGTACGCGCATTACGGCGGAGCAGTGTATTCGATGTGGAGATCTCTTAGGGCGCATGTACGTAGAATCATAACCCACTGCAATGAAATCCACCACGCACGTACGACGTCAGCGTATACTAGTACTTATAAGTCACCTTCTTTCGTGGGCGAAGTCTGTCGCGTATCGTGTCCTCAGCCTCGTCGTCTAACTCAGCAGGTCGTCGTCGCTTACGCGACGGCATTCGATCTTCAGAGTCCTCTCCATGCAGTGAGGGCTGTCCGTCGAGTTTGGGACCCTCCTTCGTCTTTGGGACCGCCCTGGACTTGGGGGCCACCTTGGGCTTGTTCGCTGCCTTCGTCGCCTGTGCCGGCTTAGCTTTTGAATTGGCTTTGAGTTTCAGGGCGGCCTTCACCTTTGGTGTCACCTCGACCTTCGCCTTCGCCTTCGAAGACGTCTTCCGCGTCCCGTGTGCAGCCTTGCGTGGTACGCGCGGTTTAGGACCGGCACGTGGGTGCCCATCGGCCTCGTAGTCGCGCACACTCTGCTTGAATGGCATGAACGGCGTCAGCGTCTCCTTCAGGGTGTCGCGGGAGAAGGTGCCGCCCGCGGTCTCGTTGTCGAACGGCTGTGGGCGCGTGCGGCGGTGCATGCTCCGCGACAGATCGAGCTGGTGCGCCTTGAGGGACGTCGAGACTTTGGTGAAGACTTCCACCCACGCATCGAACCATTCGATGAGCGGCTCGACTTCCGCCGGAAGGGGCAATGCCCACAGCAGAATGCCGGTCGAGCACAGGTCCGCCTTCAGTGCTGCGATCTTCTTGAAGCTAGAACCGCTCTGCAGCTCGTAGAGGGTGTCCAGGAGGCGGTCGACGTCGCATTTGACGAGACGATGTCGGAAGAGCGCCAGAACGCAGTATACCGCTATCCAGAAGAGAGACTCGAAGTCGTGCCTGAGTAAGTGTTTGATAGGGAGCCACTTTGTCAGGCTCGAGTCCATGCCTTTGGCCGCGTCTGCGATGAGTTCGTACGCCATAAAAGGCAAGGTCCCGGTCCTGTGTTTTGCAGAGGGGACGTATTCGCCTTCTTTGTTGTTGACCTGAACGGCCATATCGAAGTCGATAAGACGAAAGATGTAACGATCGCCTTGTTTCTCGTACATGATATTGTTGATACTGACGTCGCGATGAAGAATGCGAGCCTTGTAGTACAGATCATCGAGGCCTGGCGAGCAGCGAGGATCAGCAGTCATCACGACGATTGGAAAAGACGGGCTCACAATCTATCATCTGATCTACCATTACAGGCAGCAGGAGCAGATTCTCCGCGAGCAGGTCCTTGATCGGCATGTACATCGAATACACAACAAGACGGAGCGTTCTATCCTCGTATTCGGCCTTATGGTCGCTATTCTCCCAGAATGCCGCTCGAACGCCGTCGGACAACTTCAAGATTTCGGCCCACAGGTGGATATCAGGGAGATTGGGCACTTTCATCTTCTTCGCCCTATTTACCAAGCTCTCCTCGGGGGTGCGGCGACTGGTCTGGTACGAGAGTTTCATGATCATGTCTTTTTGGCCGAGGGATGGATCAGCGTTGACGGTATAAAGGAAAGTCCTCCGGCCTGCTAAGACGTATTGAGCAAACACAGACTGATTCAGCGTCACACACGCCTGCACGTTGGTCTTCGGGTGTTTCACGTATAGGCTGTACTCGTCCAGGCTTCGGGGAGGGAACTCCTGCGGGTAGGGCTTGTGGGGGATGAGGAGCTCTCGGGGGTGCATGCCAAACTGTTCCGGAGTGCCGGACGCGAAGCCAAAGATGATGGCGGCGAAAACCTCGAAGTTCGCAAAGAGGGAGAGGTATTCCGACGTGTGGACAACACCTGCAGCGTCGTAATGCCAGAGAGACATTGTCTCGTCCTTGACAATACCGCACCTGCAGTGCGAACGGGTGCCGTGTGTACAAGACAGGACTTCGAGCGCGTAAGCCGCCGTTTGGAGCGCGGCCATGACACCTGCTTCGCGGTCCGTCTCCTTTCGCCGCACGCCTGTGGATCGCGCTTCCAGACTGACTTCGCCAATACCCAAGAGGAGGTCACCGGCCGATGGTTCGATTGTGTCCGGAGTGTACCTCGCTTTTTGTTTTCCGGTGTTCTGCAAAACGGTACGCGGATATTCAGTTTAGGTGGTCAACGAGCTAGACGACGGTATTCCCACCTTCGTATCCCCTTTCTCTTCCTCCTGTGTGGTATATGAATCGCATCAGCGGCAGGTCGCAATGGAATTGGTATATGATTACCTCTGGCTCTATCTCATTACCGTCCTGATCGAGTGGAAGTAAGCCGCGTTTGACCCTTTCCACGTTCAACATGTTGAGCACAGTTCGTCTGAATTTGAGCTCAAATATGAGGAGAAGGTCGGTCCACCCAAGCTTGTGGCCTCGAGAGGCTCTTTGTGCGGCTCCGCTGCGGACACCAAGTAGATCAGGCTTTCTCTGTGCGCCCAGCCCATCGTGCTCCTCGATGGTCTCTATGACTTTGTCCCCCGAGATGAAAGTGAAGTCGTCCACGGGAAGCTTGTCGGGCGTTCCTGATAATCCTCGGCACAGCTCAACTATGCGGTTACAAAGGTCCGCGAAGGGCTCATATCGTCCGACCTCCTTCTCGGAAGTACTATAGAGCCATAAGCAGCGCTGTATATCGTCGTCACCGAAGACATTCCTGGCGCGAATCTCATCCGCCCAAGCTGCCAACTGTCCCCTTTTCAAGCCAAATGCAGAGGTGGCCCAGGCATCGACGGATATGGACGTGCCATTCTTGAGGTCGTGGAGTAGGTATGGGTTGATGGCGCTCCTTGTGTGTTCGAGTTCGAAGGAAACCTGGGGCATTTCGAATTCAAGAGGGGAATGGTGATCAACAGGCTCTTCGTCAAATGGGTCTGGAGTGGGATAGCGAGGGTTTTCGGGAGGGGGATGGACCTGAGTTTTGAGGCGGGCCGATCGTCTGGCTGGTGGTGCGGGAACTGCCATGATTATGAGTAAATGGTAGAAAGAGAGAGAAATGGACCGCCGTCGTAAAGAAAAGGCTCACCTACGTGGTATATATGTGTCCTCTCGGGCGCGGTTTCCCAGTGGCCAAGTTGTCCAACTACTTTTGGTTTGGCCTTGGCCTTGACTGCACAACGCGTGATATAGACTTGACGCAGACACAAGGAGATTTGTGACCTCGAATGTCAGAGAAAATCAACTGCGAGAATGTGTGACTTCGTTGCAAACAACAGGAGACACTGGTTGTTCCGCACTTACAATTGCAGTCTTCACGATGGTAGACGGACGCGAGGTACGTGAGCGGGCGTCTGTCGCCTTTTGTTCGAATTGACGCCCCGCCACCAATTACAAATACGAGCTAGTTCGAATGCTGCAAATGCAGATCAGCTTGTACAAGTTTCACATCTACTCATACCGCAAAACAAGTGAATCTACACCTCAGTACTCACTTAGTATGAACCCAGTGCCACACAGGAGCCTAGTCAAAATTAAGAACATGCCAGAAAATCCCGAAAATGTCTCCAACCCCGTCCCGCTCTGACTATGAGTCTGACTGCTTGAATCTGTCTCGGGATACGAATATAGCTCGGTCTTGTAGGACTTTCAGAAACCATTTCAGTGCACACTGCACGGCGCTCTAATGAGCGCTCGAGCCTCGGCCTATCCAGTTTCGGTCGGGCTGATGCCATGAAGGGAATGGGGTCCCGACTCTCGACTCTTGGCTCTTGACACCGACTATCCTCTAGCTCTATAGCATACCTGTAGAACGCTTCATGAACGGGGACCATGGCAAGGACGATGTGAACTGTGATCCAAGATTCCCGGCACTGACTGGTATCTCACCGAGGCGGAGATCCCGAACTACAGAGGGCTTTTCGACGACCCATGCCAACTTTTTTCCAAACCTTTCAAAGGGCCGGAGGCCGGCGAAAAATCGAACTCTGTACCGTAGTCGGACTGCTACATCACGCCTTCATGAGTCGTATCCCGGTCTGCCCGGCAGGCCCTACTTATTACACGGCCTCTCGTAAGAAAAGATAAGCAACTGTTTGTTATACAGGTAAGTAAATTCTATAGCTCTAACATTCGGCCGCTTAACAGTCGGTAATAGTGCGCTAGTATAGCGGCGGGTCCTGCTGCTGTCCGTCGCGCCACGGAGCGAATGACCCGGGCACTAGCAAACTTCGTCTGTTGCGCGCCCGCCGCCGTTCGACAACGCGATGGCGGGCGGGGCCTTCTCCTGCGACGGCGTTGTCGCCGCCATGCCGTTCAGCCTGGACGAGAGGGCCGTTCGGGCTGGACGGGAGAACGAACACCGGCGTCGAGGTTACCGCTGAGCTCAAAGTTCAACGTTCAAGTCGCGTTGCGCGCCAAGGCCGGTGCGGAGGCAGTAATCGCCAAACCTACATAGGCGGTCCTAAAGTCTAAGGTGACTGCTAAATCCAATCCGGAGCCTGGACCCAACACCACACCGCCTGAGGAGGGTGCTGCAGCTTGTGGAGGGTGCTGCAGCTGGCCATGGGACATCGCGCAAGCGGCGACGACCTGCTGAGTTCGACGGCGACGACGCTGAGGACACGGTGCGCGACAGACTACGTCCACGGAAGGAGGTGACTTACAAGTACACTAGTTTACGCTGATGGCCCGGCGTACGCGCGTGGTGTGGATTTCGTTGCAATTGGCTAGGATTCTACGTACGTGCGCTATCAGATATCTCCACATCGAACACACTAGTAAGTACTGCTCCGCCGCGATGCCCCTTCGTGTCTCGTCATTAATATTGTGAGCGCCATGGTGGGTAAGCACCCGACGAACCTGACAGCTCCGCCGCACTAGTATTCGTGCGTCTCCCCGCCCGCTTGCGCGTGTACGATGGCGGGCCGAGCATCGAGATCGAGAGGCGAGCAGGAGGACCTGTGCATCCCGACATCTGAACATATGAGGGCGGGTCGTATCTTGATTCTCGACAGGATGTGCTGGGGTGGAGCAGCAAGTACTCACTCTAGGGTCGCGCATCATGATATGGAAACGCAGACATCGGAGCCGTGGTATGTATGACTCGCAATATGTGAGCAGCGACCCGAAGCCGGCGGCAGGTCGACTAGACGACGCAGGGACGACGTGCGGCGAGCGATGGCGGATGGGCGAAGCGTCGTACTGACTGCCAACTGGGCTACGACGGTCTAGGTGTAAGCACGGCGTGCTTCTGCAGCAGCCTCGACGCGCTGCCAGGGAAGCGGTGCTGATCGTGATATATCGACGAATTAACAAGACGAGTGTATAGAGATGCACCAGCAAAGTGAAGCGCAAACGCGTTTGCTTGAACTCGGGGATCCGAAAAGGCTGCTGTCGAGCTGCATGACGCAGTGTGTGTACTGGTTCGGTCGCCCGGAGGAGCTGAAATCTGGCCAGCACATAGGATCGAAGGGTGATGGCGTGCGTCGGTGGTAGCATAAAGAGGTGGTGAAAGTTCGAGGTCTTTGATAAATGCGCAGCGGGGTGCATGAGGGCACTGACAGTGATGCACGATGAGATGCTCGCGAAGTGTGCGGACTTGGGACTGGGGCCAAGCCACCTCGCGCGTATTTATGACTGAAATCCCGGTGCAGAACGCCAGCGGCGACACAGGCACATCCGCACCACGACATTCGGACACGGGAAAGCGGGATGCTTGGAAAGAGCGCGATCAAAGCGCAGAGACGCGTGTATGAGATATGGCTTGCCTCGCGTGACAGCCAGTACGATGCTGTCGCGTGTCAGGCTGGCAGCATCATGGGCAATATACTGTGAGAACCTGCCGTGAATCTGGCCGGTGTGGGCGGACGGGTTGCTGTGGTCGTCGTGGCGGGATGCCACGCTGGTTCTGGGGGCGGCGACTCGCCGTTTAGGGCAGCGGCCAGGGAGAACATTCCGGCGTCTGCAGCATCAGATGGCATCTGCGAGAACGCGATCCTGTTCCCCCGGCGGACCAGGTCTTTCCGTCAACCACTCTCAGGCCACCCTTGCGTGCGCCACACTCACATGAACAAGGTTCTGCTGGCATGGCAGCTGCGTTCCTTGGGAGGCGCGAGCCAAATCTACCGCTTTGCGGCAAGGACGCACCCCGATGCGCGCTGCCCGGAAGACAAACAAACGCGAAACACGGAGCGGGAGCGCACCAAGGGTCGTTGACGAGAGGCCGCCCAGGGTCGTGTTCGGCACTGTGACCGGACATTAGTTACCGCACTTGGCTCGCCACTCACAGCGCGCCGCGGAGGCCTCAAACGCGACGTTGTGCTCGGTTGGCAGGCCGCCACAGCAGACGCAGCCGGCTCCCACGTCGGTGGCCCTGAATGGGCGCGACACGGACATCAGCCACGAGGCTCGAGACGGGTCGGCGAACTGCACCTCGCAAGGGAGCCCGCGCACCAAATATATAATGGTAACGGTATACCCCTTCTCGCTTTCGACGATCCTCCATCAGACCACTTCCCACTGCACCAGCTGCCAGCCACAACACAGAAGTTGTCTGCGCACGCCTGCGTCCGTCGTATATCGCTCTTCCATTCAGCCACCGCGCGCTCTTAACACAACTCACCTCGTCAGTCCGAACCATCTGCCCTCCTCGCCGTCGCCGCTATGGCTTCTCCCATCTTTCTTGACCAGCTGCCTCTGCCCCGACCGTACGCGCCACCCCACCACCACCGCCATCTGCCTGACATCGTCATCCCGGCCCCGACGTCACACCGCGCAGGGCGACACGCAGTGTTGGACTGGCAGCACGCGCGCCCGCCGCCGCGAATCGCCATCCCAGCGCCCGTTCCGCAGCTCGCCATCACGGGCTGGCCGAACGCGCATGCTCGACATGAACAGGCGAGCACGCTCCGCGCTTCAACGGGTCGCCCTGCGTCCGCGCGGTGGCCGAGCGAGGACCGGGATGGATCTCCGCTGCCGCCTCTGCAAAGCCCGCATTTCTACCGCGGCCAGCCGTGGGAGGAGGAGCACGAGCACGCTTCCGCCCCGCCATCAACAGGAGGAGACTCGGAGGGGATATTTTTGCTAGAGACATTCATAGCGACAGAGTCGAGGGTGTTGCGCGTACGTGTTTCATTTGTTTGGGGCAGCCTGCGAGACTGACGGGAGCTCGACGCAGCTGCTGCGTTCGGAGCCGACGATAGCCACGTCGATCGCGCGGCTGGTCGTCGCGATGCAGTCGCTCGGTCTTGTAAACGTACGTCGCGTGTCGTGAGGTGGTATTCAGCGCAGTGGTGACATGTTATTATTCTGAGCAGATCGGTGCGCCGACTTTATGGGCTGCGCGGCGAGGCGGGCCTGGGGTCGCAAGGCACGACATCGATGAGTACGTATGGGTCGTGTTTCGGAGCCACACAGAGGTGAGCACTTGTTTGCCGTCGTGTCCTTCACACCCGAGCGCGCCGGGGCTTGCACGATCTCGTGCCCAGCTGAGAACAATAGGCGTGGATATGGGACTATGTCGTCTTGTGGCATGTCTTGGGGCTGTTCGCTGCGGACGCTGGCGATAATTGCGGTGCCCAGAACATGGACGAGGAGATCAGGCACGGTGCCGACGCTGCGTCGCACGACGAGCAGCGTCGAGACCGGTCACGTGCTCAGCGCCTCCGCCACGTGGGCATGCCGCCGGCTCGGCCTACTGCCTTTTTGGTGACTCATCCCGCCGCCTCATACGGTAGCCGCGTTTTTTTCCTCGTTTCGGCGAGTTTTTGGCAGAGCACTTCATCCTTTTCGGCCTACATCCGCTGCATTTTTGCGTCTGCACTTTGGTCCTTTATTTTTGACCCGCCCACTTTCGACGGTATCGCCAGATCTCGACTGGCCAGGCGGCGTCCAGGGACCAGGCTCCCTTGCTCCTGTCCCTGCAGCACAGGGCCGTTGCTAGTGGGAGATTGGAATTGCATTGGCACGATGTGTCCACGTCGTCACATTTGTCTGGCCGTCGGTCTGGCGAGAATGTCTGGCGATTTTCCTCTCCGCAAAGTTTCAAACACACATACGCTCTTATGCACTCTTACGGCCTCTCAGAGCAATTTTACATCCTCTCTCCATTCTCAAATATTCGCCGGGCTCTTATGTGTTTGTTCCTTCTGCTCTGACAACCCCCATCGTCGTCTTTCTAGGCGGCGACCGCTTTGCACCTCTCGCTCTCCGACCCCTCTCTTCCGGTCTTCGAGCCGGCATTAGAGCTCGATCTGGAGCCGTACGAAAAACTACGTCGCGTTACAGCGGATCTCTCGGTGAGTCCTCCATTTCCGAACCTGCGACGCCTGTGCTCGGGCTCATTGGCACTATCATGGCGCTTCCGACGCAGAACGACATGACTATTAGGCTGGATCGCCATCCAGGCACGGCCCCACCGCATTCGCCCCCTGGCGCGTTTAACACGACCCCGTCTTCAGCCCCGTCGCCCAGCAGCACCTCTGGGCCGTGCACCCCCAGCACCCCCCTCTACTACGACTTCAACCGCGCGAACATGCCCCGCGACACGTCCGCCTCGCCGCCGCCGTGTGTCCACGGCCCGTTCGCGATCTCCAGCAACCCCCCGAACCCCAAGATGAACTTCCGCGCGGGCGACTGGCTGTGAGTGTCCGTCCGTCCTTCTGCACTTCTATACTTTCCCCGGCCTTCGCGCGCAAAGCGTGTTCCATTTTTCGCCGCTACGCGCGACCCCAGCGCACCGCCGACGGACGTTCGGCTCGGCGCGCTCGCCCGAGTCGCGCGCGGTGCATCCACTGCTTCTCAGTCCGGATCATAAATATGGGTGCTGATGCACGCTCCTCGTCCTGCAGATGCCCCTTCCCGACGTGCAACGCGCACAACTTTGGGTAAGCACTCGTTTCGCGCGCCTGCGCCTTCTGTCTGTTGTTGTCGTTTGTCCCCATCACACGCCTCCCCATCACACCTCGCCATCGACATCGATCGACGCGCCCCGCGCGCCCGGTTCTTTTGTCGTCCCTTTCGTTCTGCCACGAGCAAAAGAACCGGCGTTACGGGCACCAATTTCGTATTTTCGCCATGCGTTTTCTGTGCATTTTCGGGAAGTTGCCTTAAAAAGGGACACATCGCCCGATGCGTCCATGCTCGTCCTTTCGTCATACGGATCTGCTCACTTTCGAGCCTAAAAGTCAATTTTCCGTCCCTCGGACAAAACGCGCTCCTCGCCGTCCATCCCCTCCGTCGACCCTTTGACTTCCTCCCGCTTCTGTTCTTTGTCGTCTGCTCTGCTGCTCTGGCTCTTGCTCATCTTCACGACCCGTCTCTTGTCTCGCTTCGCTGTATAATTGCCTCTCGAATACTCACGACCTCTCGCTATGTTCAGTCGTAACATGGCCTGCATCGGCTGTGGCAACCCGCGCCCGTTCTCTACCCACGGCCACGGCCCGCACAACTCGATCCACGGCCCCTCCATCACCATCCCGCAGGGCACGATGCACAACATCTCGCCCCGTTTCATCTCGCCGGTCTCGCCACTGTCGCCGTCGTCGCGCCACGGGCACGGCCTGCCGTTCTCGCGCAACAGCTCGCCCTCGCGCGGCCCGACGCCGCAGTCGCCGCTATCCATGGGCCCGATGAAGCCCCCGGCCCCGTCGTATCCGCTGCTGACCCCCTCGGGACACTCGCTCAGCGCCGGCGGGCGCGTGCGCAACATCAGCAACGACCCGATGGCGCCGTGCATCATGTACTGGCCGGACAACGAGCCCCTCCCGGAGAGGGGACAGATCCGCCCATTAGGCTCGGCGATGGTCCAGGTGAGTTGCGCTCCCGTTTTGCAGTGGCACCGTGGCGGACGCTGAACATCCTCGCCAGCAATATCCGCCCATCATCAATACGGGGAACAAGGGCGCGGCGGAGAAGCAGCCCGGCGACTGGGTGTGCTCCAAGTGCAATTACCTCAACTGGCGGCGGCGCAAGGTCTGCCAGACCTGCTTCCCTTGTGCGTGTGCAAAATTCTTCTGGCACAGCATCGGCTCATGTGTTCTACAGACGCTGAGGGCAACGGCGACTCCATTTCGCAGGCGGTCCAGGCGGAGCGCATCGCGCTGCTGACCAACGTGCTGAACCAGGTCGAACCGCCCCTCCAGCTGCAGCGCCGCGCGTCGGTGTCGCTCAACAGCGCCAGCCCGCACGCCAACGGCTACACCTCGGCGCCGGGGCACGCGCCCTTCCACGGTGCGCCAGCACCGCAGCCCAACGTCGCCCCGATCGGCTACCGCGCCTCGACGCGCTCTCGCTCGCAGATGGACCTCCGCGCGCAGTACCAGGACGCGCGGCCGATCTATCAGACACCGGTCTACAGCTCGCGCGGCGTGAGCCCCGCGTCGCTCTCGCGCGTGCCGAGCCCGACGTCCGCGCTCCTCCCGTCGTGCCTGCAGGACGTGATCCAGACGTCGCCGCTGCAGAGCTCGCCGACGACGTCGTCGTCCTCCGCAGACCTGTCGTTCGAGGAGTACGACCTTGCGTTCGACCTCTCGGGCGAGTACGAGCTCGCACAGCGCGGCGCGCGGCCGCGCGTCTACAACAACAACGCCGCATCCGCCGCCGTGAGCAGCATCTGGAAGCTCGACGGCGAGGAGACCAAGACCCTCGGAATGCCCAAGGCCGCTGCCACTAATACTCAAGACTCCGTTATCGACCAGTTGACTGGACGGATGGCACATGGATTAACATTAATATCTGCCTAGACCCAAAAAATTCCTAATGGTGCGTCGGTGGCTCGTTCCACCAGTCCCCGGATCATGCTGACGCTTTTACTCCTGATCTGCAGACGTCACGGGCTAGACCGCGACTGACGACTGTTGGACGACAACTCTATTTATCGGAACCCCATATATTGATATTGGCATGAAATTTGGAGGAACTCGAGTACGCTACATATATTGTGTTAGCGGCGTTGGCGCTGCTGTCGTTCCATGGGATGGACATGTATTTTTGGAAATATCTTGGTATCTATGTATATCGTCGTCCCCTTCGATTCTCACTCATCCCCATTCTCGACCCATTTGTTGCACGCTTCCTAGCGATGCGTGCACCCATTTGATGCATTCTTCGCATCCGTTGTGTACACACGCATTGTTGTACAGGCTAGAAATAGTATCAAAATGTACAGTAATTCGCAACTGTAGGCGTGAGTTGCCCGGAATGTCCTTCGTGTGCGCTTTGTGCATGTGAATTGTACGCCTTTCACGTTTGACGAGTCTCTGACGCGTCATGGAGAGTACTTATTCCTCATACCGCTTCCCGATCCTGGCACAGACACGTCGCCGTGTGACCATTGTCACGATCACGTGTGGGCGTTACACATCGCGTTTCCAACCGCGACCTGTTTTCTTCTTTTCTCACACTTCCACTCGTTTCCAGACATACCCAACTGCCGGCAGGGGATTCGCGCTCTCTTTCTCCTGTTCTCCCTGTCTCTTTCTTGAATAGCTCCTATTGATCTATGGGTGTCGCGGGATTGTGGAAGGTGAGTGTCCTTGACGACGAGGTCGCACCTGTTTCGATCTCACTACGAATCTTCGAATCATCTCAGGTACTGGAACCTGCGCGCGCCAAGCGCTCATTGACGCATATGGCCGTGGTCGATGGCTTCGAGGGCAATCCAGGAGGCATGCGTGGCCTACGTGTCGGGATCGACGCCAGCATATGGATCGTGCACGCGACACATTGGGTCCAAGCCAGCAAGGACGGCAGCGACAAGGGTGAAAATCCGGAGATCAGGACCATCATGTTCAAATTGATAACACTTATGGAGCAGCCGTTCCTACCGCTCTTTGTCTTCGACGGGCCCCTGCGTCCGGCGGTCAAGCGAGGCAAACAGATCACCAAAACTCATCATTGGATGGTCGCTGCCACACAGGACCTTTTGACTGCTCTTGGTGTCGAATGGAGGACGGTGCGTGCGACTGTGCCTTAGCATGTTGGACGCCTCCTGACTATGATCTGGCGGTTCAGGCACCGGGCGAGGCTGAGGCCGAGCTCGCATATCTCAACAAGATTGGTGTTATCGACATTGTCTGCACGGACGACGTAGACACTTTCTTGTTTGGCGGCAGGAAGGTCATGCGCAAGTACGTATCCTATCGTTGGCGTATCGCTTCTTCCGCTGACCTCTTGGACTTAGCAACTCAAAGACACTCTCCGCCAACCGTGCGAAACCTATCCTGAATGAGATGGGCAAAGACGACGGTAACCACACAATAACGTATAGCGCAGACGATATCCTCGCGAAGACGGGCCTGACGGAAGGCGGCATGATCCTCGTTGCGCTGTTCAGCGGGGGCGACTACCACCATGGCGTGAGCAGCGCTGGCCCCGACGTCGGTGCAGGGCTTGCACGATGTGGGTTTGGCGATTCCTTGCTTTCTGCTGCCCGTGCTGGTGAGGCCCACCTCAAGAAGTTTCTCCCAACATGGCGGGAGGAGGTCTGTCAAGAACTGAGGACGAATGCACACGAGTTCTTGAAGACCAAGAAGCCGACTCTCGCGAACCGATTCCCGAAGGACTTCCCACCGCTTGATATCCTGGATATGTACGTGAACCCCATCACGAGCGAGCGAAAGGGCAAGACCGCGGCGGATATCGGCCTCACTTTCGATAAGGAGCTCGACATAGGTGCGCTTGCGCGTGTCTGTGAACGTTTCTTCGAGTGGGGATACAAGGAAGCCATTATCAAGCGATTCAGGACCGTCGTCTGGCCGTATGCGGCGTTGAGGATCATGCACCGGGAGGCGATGCTTCTGGACCGACGCGCAGGCGCAGCAAGTATGCCAGTTACACCTACAAAAAACACCGGTGCGCGCACGCGCGCCGTCCTCGGGACACCTTCGCGCACTATACAACGACACTTTTCGCAGCAGCAAGTATCCTTCGACTCAGACTCCGATAGTGAAGCGGATTCAACCAAGTTTGCAGTGAAGATCCACTCGCAGCGCCAGCACCCCGCAACAGACCGGCTGCTTGAGTACCGCCTCGAGATCCGCCCTGCCCAGCTCGTCGCCCTCGCCGAAGCTGGCATCGTCGGAGAGCGCCACGAACCCGATACCGCGGGGCTGAGCGATTGGGATGACGATGAAGACGAGGATGACGACGGCGTGAGCGTGAAGAAGGGGAAAAGTACCGCGAAGAAGCCACCTCCTGACCCAAGCAGCAGTTTGAGGGTATGGCTTCCGGCGACTATCCTGTGTGTCACAGAGCCGCGACTCGTGCAGGAGTACGAGGAGCGCGAGGCACAGAAAGCTGCGAAGAAAGCAGGCAAGGGGGCGAGAGGCAGGGCGAACACGGTGGAGCCTCCCTCAGCTCCCAAAGGTGCGGCACGTAAAGCCGTTGCAGCAAAGAAAGCTGCTGCGATTCCGGAGGAGGACGAGGAATCTAGCGACTCCTCGCCTCAAATGGTGACCGCTCCTCGGGCAAAGAGCAAAGGGAAGACGAAAGCTGCTTCTAGTGCTCCTGCGCCGTTCCCGATGTCTTCTCCCCCACCAGTGCCCATACCACCCGAATCTCGGGCATCACAACCAAAGGCTAAGCCCAGGGGTATGGACGACATGTTCAAGGCGAAGAAGAGAGTCCAGGGCGAGTCAGCCGCATCTCTGTCGAAACCTACGAATGCACCTGTATCTAAGGTTGCACAAGTCGCAGCACTGTTCGGAACAGACGTGGACATGTTCAAGGACCTCACAAAGAAACCACCCGACCCTCTTGCGCGACTAATGTCTAGTCGACCGAGCTCACCGTCGAAGGCCCCTATATTTACTGCCTGGCAGCGGACAGACTCTCAGGAGTCGACCTCTACAACGAACTCCGGGACGACGGCGTTCTCTCAGACTTCTGCGACATCTCACTTACTCTCATCGCGGGCCACCTCTGTCGCGTCGCCGCCATCGCCTCCGAAGGCCCGCGCAAAAGCGTTCCCCATGGCTTGTGACGACGATTGGAACGCAAAAGCGGGACCTTCGACTCTTGATCGCGCGCCATCGCCGGTGTCGCGCGTAAGGACCGCATCGCGGAGGGAGAAGCAGCGAAGACCGCGCACACCCGACTCAGAAGCACCTGTGGGCACCGTGCATCTGCAAAAGTCGCCCCGGCGGTCTGCAGCGCATGGATCGCCGCATAGGTCGGACACCTGGGGCAGCGATGGTGACGAGCGTGCAGTATCTCCCTCGCCGATCCGTCCGCCGAGGAGAAAGGTGCAAAGAAAGGGCAGTCCAACGAAGGGGGCTGGAATCAGCGTCATCAGCATATCGAGTAGTTCTGACGAGGCAACACCGGTACGGAAACATCCTCCTACGAAGAAACGAGCGCCAGTCACCATTAACCCCGAGGATATCATTGAGATCTCTGACTAGCGAATGGAGGATAATGTAGGAGTAATCTTGATTTATTACTTTCGTCCAACGCGTCTTGAGCCCTGTCTGCTTGGTGGATGTGCGAGAATATGGGTTGGTAGCGACGATGTTTTGCTCTACAAGTACTAGGCGCTTATCAGTATGGATCACATGGCTGAACTTCGTCTTCGAATATTCCCCTCACCGCGACCTCCACCAGTGGCAGCTAAGATGGACTAATGAGCAGCCTACTTGAACTCGAACGAACACGACTTGCCCATCTGGCGCTGTTAGCAACGTCTTTCTTGTCTCCAGACTAGCTCCTTGTCTTGACTGGGTCCGCCGCACAATTCTAATTACCTCGAGGCTATCGCGGAACGAGACCGCAGGCATCCGCGGAGAGGAATCCTCAGGTGTGTCTGACGATGATATCTCTATCTATTGCTGTTAGAACCTTTGCTAGAATGCCACCTCAAAGCGACGAGGCGCAGCGGCCGATTCCTCGTCTTCGCGCGAACACCAGTGCTTTCGTGCCCTGGCTTCGCGCGAAGACCTCAGAAAACCCCGCAGTTCCGCCACCAGAGCCTGCACAACTCTCATTTGAAGCACTGATTGAGGCTCTCACACCCCCTGCTGTTCCATCTCTCACCCATGCCAGAACTCTTGCAAACGTGCTCGCGACTCAGTCGCCGATGCCACGTCTGGCCCTTGTCAGCCCTATCCTTGCTGCGCTCTGCAGCACGTCTTCGCCTGTGGCGTTTCAAGTAGCGGGTTTCGATATACTCGCCGCTTACTGGGAAAACACCGGTTCTTCGCTCCTCCCTTCTGCCGACCGCTTCTCCTGTATGTCACTGTTTCAAGACCTGTCCGTACCCTGGTCAATGGAGCTATGGGAGGCCAAGTTCAAAGCGCTTGTCGCGCTCATCAACTCTGGGATCGCGACAGTGGGGATAGAGGCCTCGCTGCTCAAGGTGTTGCGGGCGTGGATCGAGGGGGCATTCGCGGGCCTACTGGCAGGCGAGAGCACTTCCTCAGAGGAACAGGTCGAACGCCAGCGCAGTGTCGAGGAGATGACGAGGCTCCTCATGGCGCTCGTTCGGCGTCCAGAGTTCGTTGCGCGGCTGTCTGAGGCAGACACTGACTCCGTACTGCAGCTGTACGGCACGCTAATCGATAGCGCGCTGAATGCTGCGTCGGACGGTTCAGGTAGCGGTGGTCTTGCATCTCCATATTCGGACGTGACTCTGGTTAGCCCTACGTCCGCTTCTCGTGTTTCGCTGAGACACCACCGACATCACTCCTCCCTCTCCATTTCGCAGGTGCCCGTAGGCAAAAGCAGTGCCGATGTCGCTGTCGATCTCTATCTCCAATATCTCTCCGTCCGCCTCAAAGCTATCGCCCCCGTGCATCTCAAGACAATTCTGCCCCAGATGTTCCGCATCCTGGGATATTACGCGTCGCCGCTGCCGAGGATATCACTCTCCCCTCCTGAAGAACATGTCAGCGAGATCGAGAAACGCGTCAGCGATCTGCTTGACTCGCTCGTCACGGGCCCTTACTCCGCGTCGTGTACCGTCATACTCAAGCACCACCTATTTCCGGTCTCTGGCAGTTCGCGGGAGGGTCTCAGGACAGCCCTCGGTGCTTTCAGGACCCTTCGTGCATCCATCCGACGTGTTCTTGTCATTCGGCTTGCCCGATCATATATCTCGCGGGCAAACTCCATGAACTATACACCTTCAGGCGTGTCCGGCCAACTCGATATTCAGCAGGGTCTTATGGAGCGCGCCTGGGCGAAAGACGATATTGCAACGTGGGATCTCAACAGATTTCGCGGTGTCCTCTGCAAAGCCGTTAGCGCCTGGGTGCAGTTCGATCAGGACGTTGTCACGGCCTCCAGTACAAGCAATGGCTATTGCGAGACCATCCTGAGCGAGGTCACTGGAATTCTGAAGGACGTCACACAGGCGTTCGATGAGATGGGCGATGAGCTCGATTATGAGGAAGTAGAGGCGGTCGGAGACATCTTGAAGGAGCTGACTGTGTTTGTGCGATTGCAGAGGTACGCACTCACTGTCTTGAAAATGAAAACCTTAACATAAAATCCGCGCAGGAACGGAGATGGATCACCTGTCCGGATCGCGCTATCGCAGATGGAGGTCCCGACAAATTTCCTCACGACGCTCTCCGCACTGCTCGCGCAGGATCCTGCGTCTTTGTACTCCGTCCTTCCGCCCATCATCTTGTCTATCGCGCAGCATGTCACTGACGACGACACGCAAACACTGCTTCGGGCAATGTCAGAGCGGCAAAGCTTCTCGCCGACTACACCAGTGTGGCTGGACAACTGGCGCGCGGTCTTCTCAATCCCCGATCTGCACAGCGAGCATCGAAAGCTTTCGCGAAGGACCGTGCTGGAAACCCTACAGTCGGTGTGGGAGTTCGTGAAGGATATTGCCGTCTACCGTCGCCCGCTCGCTGCATTGCTCTTCCTGTTCTGGAAGGGCCAGACCGTGGACATGCGGGAGGACCAGACGGCGATGATCATCTGGCGCATCTTGGGGGACGAGATCGTTTTGCGCCGAGTCGAGGACCTTAACGGGACTTCGGCAGAGGTCAAAGAAGATGATGCGTCTGTGGACCTTGCAGACGAAATCATCAACTTTTTAGACCGTGTGGCTGCGGAGCCCCAGGAAGACGAAACGGATACTGCGGTCGGTGAGATAATAACTTCCTCACCATCGGCTCATGCATCTGGTGCCGGCTCGCCTGCCGCATCCCGTATGCAGTCCGAGCTCTCGTCCCCTACGAGGGAGAAAGAATCGGCCATGCCGTCCGTGATGTCCCTCCTCTCTTCGTTGACGTCCGGCAACACGTCGCGCTCGCAATCCCAGCCGAGGCACACGACAAGTCACCTTGCCGTGCCAGATTTGATGTCTCCCTCAATTCCCGAACAGGCGTCAATACCAAAATCTGTTGGCGCAGTCGTTGCACTTGTGTCCGCGTTCAGTCAGTTGGCATTCACATCGTTGGCGGTGAACGAAAGCAACCTCGCACTCGCGACGCGCCTCTTCAACACTTTGGTTTCGCTATTGGGGCGCAAGACGTGTACGAAAGCCAAGCTGACCATATTGCAGTTCCTCATGCGACTGCGTGTGGATCGAAGCCACAGGCTGTACTTCGCTTTCAGTGACTACGACAAAGACGGCCTGGTGGCTAATCTGGCCTCTTTCATCGGACGAGGAGACAAGACCACTGCTCCCGCTGATGTACATCCAATGGACGACTTGGATTTAGTAAGGCGGGCACGTCCGAGAGAACCGCAATCCCGAGTTGGAAGGCGGCTATCGAGAGGACGAGGTGGACAGCCGTCCGCGTCTGAGTCTAGCCGCAGTCGGTCGAGGGCCACTTCTCGTGTCGTGTCAACAACCCTCAGGAAGTTGAAGATTATCGAGCCTCTGTGGACGTTCCCAGAGACTCTGCCGTTCTTTATATCAGCGGAGGCGGATACCCCAAGCGAGCGCCTCTCGTCCTTCGATCCCGCTGGTCCTGCCAACAAAGTCATTCTACCGCTGTCCCAATACCTGATACAAATCGTGAACATTATCAAGGCCGGAAAAGATTGGGATTTGCTGTCTTACGTGCTATGCCATCTTCCGTCACAGCTATCAAACAAACATCTATTCTGTGGTCCGCGGTCCAAGATCGTGCTCAGTGACCTCGTGGTGACGATCTGCAACGCGATACGGGAGAGCCGGTTCGCTGCTTCCGTGGAGAACTGGCCGGACAATGTCATCCCACGCGATGCCCAGGGACTCGTCTACCACACCTTGACAGTTCTGATTGCGTACAAGCGATGCTTCAGGGAGAACGTTCAACTTTTGCATGCTCTTGTGGAGTCCTTCCTACTAGGTCTCAACGGCCAAGCTTCCACCATCAAGTGCTGTCTCAACGCTCTGTCGATATCCGCTTTCGAACTACCGACTTCCATGACCAAATACCTACCCAACATTCTGGAGAGACTTGCGCAGATCATGTCAAATCCGGCAATGGCGGTTCACATCATCGATTTCCTGGCCATCGTCGGCTCGTGTCCGCTTCTGTACAGCAACTTCACCGAAGTGAACTTCAAAATGGTGTTTGGCGTAGCGTTGCAGTATCTCCAGCTGCACACACGCCAGCGCGACTCGCTCAATATTCCCTGGGCATTGTCTCAGCATGTCTGTATCATGTCCTACTACATCCTATACCTTTGGTTCCTGGCCGTCAAGCTTCCAGATAGACCTCGACATATCAAATACATTGCTCGCCAACTGCTATTGGCGAACGAAGAAAAGGAGGAAGTAGACGAACCCACGGAGGTCTGTTTCGACTGGCTGGCTCGTTATACGTACGGGAGCGCAGATCCACGGCCCGCGAACTCAATGCTCAACGACATCATCATGAACCCGCTGCCGTCCGAAACTTCAACGATCCCTTCCATCTCGGAGAAGACTTGGATCCTTGGGAACACGGTGGTCACGATTCGTGCCCTCGAGAAACGTGGATGGGTCGAGGTAGTCTCTCGGAGAGCATCTGGCCTCACGAGGTTCCTCTGTAGAGCGGAAAATGTTCCCATGGTTACACTCGGAGACGTCGATCCTGACTTGCTCTCTGTCGCGGCAAGTTTGACCATGGATCGCACCACAGCCCATGAGGAAAACGGCGTTGACGAGGACTGCGAGGTATGTTGATACTACCGTCCTTACCCAGTTTCAGTGCTCACGCCGGCTTTACATCGTAGGCTATCAGGCAAGTTGGTGAAGCTACTTCAGAAGCACCCGTGCCCGACCCCATCACTGGATACGTTTGGTCTGGGTCGGCGCCCTCACAGAGGCGCAAGGAAGTGTCGATCGATCCAAGTTTCTTCGCTCTACAGCTCTCCTCGTATCCGGACAGCAAGTCTTCAGCACTCGGCCTCATCGTCACGGATACCTCCAAACTCCCTAGCTTCTTTAGGTCGCTCGATCGCATGCCGGTCATCGACACGCACAAGGTGGGCATCCTGTATGTCGCACCGGGTCAGAGCAACGAGAAAGACATACTGGGAAATACCCATGGCTCTCCCACCTATACTCGCTTTCTTGAAGGGTTGGGCAGGTTGATCAATCTTCGCGGCCAAGTCGATGTGTATGCTGGAGGTCTAGATCCTGATGAAGACGGAGAGTACGCCTATGCATGGTGGGACGATATAGGCCAGATTCTCTATCACACCGCGACCCTGATGCCGTCAGACGACGAGGACAACTACACGAACAAAAAGCGCCATATTGGCAACGACTACGTGCGGATCGTATGGAATGATTCGGGCTCGCCGTACCGCTTCGACACCCTCTCCACCCAGTTCCAATTCGTCAACATTGTCATCGAGCCCCATTCGCGCGGCGCTATCGCCGCCTTCTCCCACAACAGCCACGAGAACGAGTATTTCAAGCTCACAGTGCAGCGTGCGGCTGGCATGCCCGAGTTCACTCCCATCGGCGAGTTCAAGCTCGTATCCGCGGAGAACCTACCGCTGCTTGTACGCCAACTCAGCTTACTGGCGGACTGGTTCGTCACTGTATTCCAGCAGACAAAAGGCGACACGGAGAAGTTGGAGATGACGACAAACTGGCGAGCTCGGCTGCAGCAGATCAAGCGTCTGCGTACACAGCTGGGCATGTCCGCGTCTCTGGAGCGTGCGGAGGGGGGCGTCATGGCCCAGGAGGCGGTCCGGGACTTCACAACCTCATTCTAGTTTCGGAAGTCATAAGTACTCATGTAACTGTATCTCATGTGTTTTTCTAGTCGATGTTGCTCTCGATACTCGCATTGTTTCAATAGCATCACTAAATTAAAATGCAATCTGAGCTACTTGCACTATACCTCTGTCACGCTAACACGCTCACGCACTCAAGCGATGGCAGGTGCGGAAATATCGATTGGTCTGGGTACAGTAATAATGAATTGTCGGACATGGGCAACGCAGTGCAGGTACGGTATGGGAAGGCTAGGATACGTGACCAGTCTATAGAGAATCGTCAGGGTGACATGAAACCATGGCAGGGGAGCATTTGAGCAAGCAGTTGGACAGTCTTGATTGCAGGCAGGTCCGCTAGGAAAGGGACGGAGCAGTTGTCGTTTCCTTCGGGGTCCGATGGCATTCCAGGATGGTCGAGCTGGCTCCCGCAATATGTCGACGCTGGTTTATTCTTCCGAATTCTCGGTCAAGGACGATATCAGAGCTCCGCAGTCTATTCCCAAGCACTTTCGTCAGCAAAAAGGATCAGACCTCGACTGTGAAGACCATTTACCTTCGACGGCTTTCTTAGATATCGCCATGCCGCGCACCTGGCCCTTCTCTCGCGCCTTGTCGGCCTCCACAACTTCCGCGTGTTTCTTTCTGCTAAATGCCTATTGCGACACGATGGTGTTAGTATACACCAACACGTGCATAACTTTCCCGGGCATATATGCGCGAGCGAAGAGCTGGGTGTGTCTCAGAAGAAAGCGAGACATACAAGACACACGTCTTGAGCAGCGAGCAGCTGCTGCCATTTAGCGCGAATGCGGTCTTCGGATTTCGCGTAGTCCATGACAAACTGATCGTATATTGACTTCCTGGGGTTAAAGGCAGCCAGTCAGTCTTGTAGACGGAAGATAAAGCGTACCTTACATCTCCTCGACGATGTCGGCGAACTCGTCTGCTCTTGCAGCACCCTGTAAGTTTCTGTTTCTTAGTCTTAATCCACATTCCTCAGTATGTAAACGGTCCATACACATCTCTCGAGTTCTGTCCTGGCAGCCTGCAGAAACCGGGCTTCGTTGTCTTTCTTTTTCTTCTCCCAGGTGGCTAAGCGGCGTCCTCGAAGTCAGAGGGGCGGGTATATGCTCTCAAAACGGGCTCGACTTACTGTGTACTTGCTGCGCTACAGCAGCCATAAAGCTAATGCGGGGTTTAAACCTAGAATAACGCGAGGAAACGCGTACGCTCACCCAGTATCATCGCTGCTCTGTGAGAGAGATAGCTGGCGAAATGTCAGCATAGGGTAGTATCTATGAAGTCGGCGGACCTTGGCATCAGGTTTTTTCGACATATCAGTACCTGCTGTGTATTATACACGATGTGGTTGGTGAACGATGATCTCGACAGTGGCGGAGGTGGGCGTTGGTCGAGGGCCGGAGGCAGGTCAACTGGCGCTTGAGTCAGTCGAAGGCGAGGGAGGTCCGCGTTGACGTCTATTTGGTCTCGCGGATCTCGGGGACTAAAGGAGGCGCCCATCCCCAAAATCACAGAATCAGATAAGTACTTCAAACTTCTGCAGATGCTGCAGCCCGGCATGTGCATGAAGAGGGTATTTTCATACGGCGAATTCCAATAGCAGTGGTGAATTTCTGATACATTTCACAACGCAGCATCTTGATCTGTTCATAATTCATCGTGACTCAGCTCCACATGTAGTCCCAGCCTATCCTGTACAAAGATCGTAACAAACCACACGAAGCAGCATTGTTGAACGAACCCACCACTCTGTTCGACCCCCACGACGTGGGCTTCGCGCTCATGTTGAACACCAGCTGCGCCCCGTTCGCGATGTCGGCGTGGTGGATCACCGGCGTCGTCACTTCGCGGCCGTTGACTGATAGAGAGGCGATGTATGGATTGCGGGGTGCGCCTGGCGCTCTGATCCTCAGTGGCTGCGCGGCCGATGGGAGATCGATTGTGACCTCGTCGAAGAATGGGCTATGAAAAGAAAAGAAAGGAAACGGTGGAGTCATTATAAATAGGGTAGCGAAGGATGTGAGTAATGGTCTCCCGGACGTACGTTCCGACAATGTACTCTCCGGAGACCGGATTCACGGGGTAAAAACCGAGAGCGCTGAAGATGTACCATGCACTCATCTGGCCGCAGTCTTCGTTCTGATGGCAGAGTCATCAGGACATTGGAGCCGTATCACAATATTTCACGCACCCCAGACAACCCGTTGACAGAGGTGTTGTAGTTGGACCGCGCGATCTCGCGCACGCGCTCTTGGGTTTTGGACGCGGCGCCCGATAGTGAGTACAGGTACGGGATGTGGTGCGACGGCTGTAAGATAGACGTGAATTAGCACTATATAATATCTCTCGTGTGCTCGAGTTGGAAGCAGACCTCGTTCGTGTGGTCGTTGTGACCTGAAGTAAAGCGGGGCTCAGTACTCTTGCGCCGAAAGATCAAAATAACAAAACCCACCACCGTCAAAATGCTCGTCCAGGAACTGCACGAAGCTCGCGTCCCCGCCGCGGCGCGTGATCAACGCGTCGACGTCGTGCACCACATCGAACGTGTACGCCCACTTGTCGCCCTCTGTCCACCCCGCGTCCGGGCCCGCCCAAGCACCGCTCGCATTGCGCGCCTCCATGAATCCCGTCGCGTTGTTGTAGATCGTGAACGGCGCTTCCAGCCCGCGAGTGCGGTAATGTGTGGCGTCGGCAGATTTGTTGAGGAGGGCTGCGAGCGCCGACACGGCGAAGTCGTCGTCTATCATAAAAACCGCAGATCAGATATGGTGAGAGTGAAGATGGTGGAGCAACCATACAAGCATAATCAAGAGTCCGTGACCCAGCCTCTGAATGGATGTCGGACGCGACCCAGCCTTTCGTCTCATAGACAGACGACAGCCCAGCGCGCACCTCGTACCCCACGTGCTAGGCATAAAGTCAGCAAACAGAGGACAGGCGAGGGTAGATATCTCTCAAGACTGACTTGCTCACGATCATAATACCTGCGCACGATGGTCGTTAGAATGATCTTCGGCATCTAACCTAGGACACATACGAGGTGGTCCAGTCGTTCTCGGGCGGCACTGTGGCGTCCTTCAAGACAGCTTCGTATGCCAATTCGAGGTCGAAGTCGGTGATGCCTTTGAGAACCGCTTCCGTAATGAGCGAGTCTGCATGCGTGCCGACCTGCGGGCAGACGATGAGAACGAAGTTGAGCATTACCAAACTGTGCAGCAGCTCCCACTGACCATGATGTTCGTCTCTGGGTGTTTATCATTAGCACGGTATGAATATCTCATACCCATCAACCCACTTACCTACGATGTTTTTCCACATTGGCAACCATCCGCCCTGCCACAAATAAATCGTGCTTAGCCTCATACAGGTCAATCTATTGCGACTCAACACACCTGCTGATAATCTTGCAGCATGCTCTGTACCATGCCCGGGATGCGTTCGGGCGCCAGAAGGATTTGCCATGCCCACGCAGCACGGTAGGTGTCCTGTCAACGGGGCGAAGAGTATGAGCACTTTGTCACACAAAAAGACTGCTGGACAGCATACCCAGATCGAATAGCCGGTATACGATTCTCCTTCGTGCACGGTGTCATCGTAGCCAGAATAATACTTGCCGTCTTCGCTTTGTTCGTACGGGTACTGCATCGTCCTCGTATGTCAGAAAGCGCAGCTTTTTCGACGCGAGGGGTCACAGCGCACCTGAAGGGTATGAAAGACAGCGGTGTAGAACGTGGTCTTCTCGTCGTCGGACGCGCCGGATATCTGGATCCTGTCCAGCTTCTCCGTCCACGCCGCGCGCGTGCGGCGCGCGGTCTCTTCCAGAGTTGTGCCGTCCGGGATCTCGCTGTCCAGATTCTTCCGCGCTTGCTCCACCGAGATGAACGACACACCGATTCGCACGTCCACCACCGTGACCGAATCGTCGAAAATCGCGTACGCCGACACCTGCGTGCCGTTCCGCACGGTTTCGCCGGCGTGCAGCGCCCCGTCCGCGTTCGACGCCGTGCCCCATTCCACTGGAGGCGAGGAGAATCGCGCACAGAAGTAGCCAGCGAAGCTGGGCGCGGGGCTCGGGCCGATGATGAAGTCCTGCCGCTCGGTGTTGAATCCGGTGATCTCGTGCGCGACGGGGTCGATGGACACGCCGCCGAGCGGGTAGGTGACGTTGGTGGGGTCGTCGGAACCCAGGACGGATGCATGGGAGGCCTCGAGCAGGATGTAGGGCCGGGCGGGGCCGGTGAAGGTGAAGCGGAGGTGTCCGACGCGTGAGGCTGTCGGTGCAGCATCAGTCGGCGCACTACAACGTCTAGAGACTGGCATAGAACTCGAGAACGAGACGCACTGGCACTTTGCTCCGCGAACATCTTGAAGTTACCTGCCCCCTCTCCTCTCGACTCCTTCTTCTCCAATTCCACGCTGTAATAGCTCGCTGACACTACTTCGTCCGCATGCGAGAAGGCCATTCCGCGCCGCTCGAGCACGGCCTCCACGGTTCCCATGCCAGGCGCGACAACGACACTCCCGCTCTCGCCCATCCATATCGCCGGCTGGTGCGTACCCTGGAAGCCGTAGATCGCAGTGTCTGTGTAGTTGTAGGGCGTGACCGAAACGTAGTTCTGCCGTGTCTGCGCGACCCAGCGCGTCATCGCGAAGGGGGGCGCGGTGGAAGGGATCATCCCGCCAGACCCGTTGGGCGAGTCGCCGCCGTTGCCTATCAGACTATCGACACAAATCATACGGTGGTAAGATGGTTAACCGACGCGTTTGAGGTGGATGAGATTGTGCGTCCACGCAGGACTTACGGATCGACGTGATTAACCGCATCGCTTGCGGGCTGTCTGAAGGCGGTGGGTGCTGTTTTTCGTGCGGATACTCCAGGAATCCAATTATACTGCAATGTCACAACGACGAGGGCCAAGCAACATGTTCGTATGAGATACATGGGTATTGGGTGCAAAAACCGATGGTGGAGGCAGACAACCAGCCCTAGACAACATGGTCGTCTGCCGGGCCGGGCCTCCCGAATAAGCTCAACGATGTTCAAATGCATTGTCAATCCCGAAGAACAATGATCGTTAACTGAAGTATGCGAGACACGAAAATAGGCGGAGCATTCGTTGACATTCCAATATACGAGACATCGCCGTGTGACGGGCCCACACTGTGAAGTTATCGCATTAGTACCTTGGACAGCGATAGCAAAGCAGCCCCGCATAAGCGCCCACAGATCCCCGTCGCGCGATAGGTGATAGACGGGACGCAATCTGTCGCCGCGCGCAGCAATGATTTGGTGGGCTGAGCAAGGCACGGAAAAAGACGAGCTTGAGGGGGGGGGGGGAGTAATGAGTCATACGCCTACCCTAGTATAAGCTGTAAATTCGAACTCCTTGGCTGAACCACGACGCCACATATTCGCTGCGAATCATTCTTATCGGCCGTCCCCAGTGTCATCGAAGTGATTCCTTGTTTGAGAAGACGGGCCATATCAGACAGTCGCCACACGCAGGGTTGCCGCTCAAAGACATGGAACGGTCGGTTCGAATGCTTTCATCTGCCCTCCCTTCCCGTTTTCCTTCCCTTCTCTGTGTTTCCCAGAATGGAACCGCCGACCAGGCCGGTCGACCCTCGATTTGCACACGGAGGCAACTCTGAAGATGGTGATCACCATGGGCAAAGTCTCGGGTCGAGATGGGATAGTCGACAGCAGACAGCAAACGTAGAATAGAATGCGTACAAATTGAACACGCGCAATCGAGTAATTATGCCTACCCTTATGTAAGGTCAAAACCTCCGCCGAGTTTGACACCAATCCTAAACATCCCTCATGATGGGGATGGTGATTTCGTCCCAATCACTGAATGGAGCATTGTCACGGGGAGACCGTTCTGACATAGTTTGACCGTCCCACAGTGCGCCCTTCGGAAATGGCTCGGTCGGAATGTGTGACAAGTCAAGCGGCGCGCTGGACAGATAGATCTTGAGAAAGCATCCTGCGGAAGGGGGCCTCGTCGAGAAGGGGGGATTGATCGAAAAGCGGTCATTCAAGAGTTCGAAGGGCGGGTCTTTCGGGCACAGCAGCTTATTTTCGGTGGTCTGAGCCATCATGTCGACTGGCATCTTGTCAGGACAGATACATGCACCCTACGGCATGCACTCACCAATGCTGAGATTCTCATAATTGAACATCAACGCCCTAACAAACACCTTCGCATCGTCGGACACGTTCTGGACCGTGACACGGTATTTGGGGAGAAGATAGCGCATCCCTTCGGCGTAATCAGGTGTCGTCTCCCAGTAATCGTAAGGCATGGCCTTTACGGTGACCACCTCCCCATTCAATCGTGATATGTTGGCGAACTGACCGAATTTGACCTCGATAAGATTTGCAAGGCTGCGCATACGAGGTTTGGTGTGCAAGTGCCGAAGAAAGTGATGAATGGCGTCCACAAAACGATGCACAGCACGCGAGCTGAGTGGAAGGTCTAGGCCCTGCAAAGTTTGCCAGACTTGATCTGTTGATGCAGTGTTGCCACGGATCGAGAGCCTCTCATCGACTGACATTATCAGATTTGCGCCGGCTTTAACAAACGCGACCTTCTCATAATCATCTGGCCATGCGATCTTATGCCTAAGTAGGACCCAGAACAGTCGCGTGTTGTTGCTGGCAAGTTCGACGGCTATAGGAATTGCCGATGAGGGAATGGGAGCACTCGGCACGCTGGGGAAGAGCATCATAAAGATGTGGTGAAGATGGCCATCTGGGTCAGGTACGTCTTGGAGGGCACGTCGACCCTCCGCTACAGGATTTGTGTAAGGACGATTACCATGGCAGCTAAGCAGAGATATTGAACTCACGAGTCGACAACAAATATTCGAGGCGCCGAAAGATTTCCGGGGGACATTCGTCCCCGTCATAATGCTCCGCACAATGTTGGACGAAATCCTGAGCGAGCTGGTAAACATCGGGCTCCACTGTGATTCCATGAGGCAAGCCCTCGGCGTGAATATCCGTGACCTCAGATGGTGCTCTAGATATTGCGCGAAACTGATCCCAGTCCCAAGATTTGCTATCGGGTGATTGGGAACGAGCCTTGGGGACGTAGCTAGGGCGATTCTGCATATAGCTGAGGACTGAGCTGTGGATCATCTGCCCCGGTAGAAGTTGACGCCCAGTCCCAAAATGCCATCTCCTACGGAAGACGTCGACGTCAGCGGAATGTGACGAACTAGAATCTGCTCGAACTCATGTACCGAAACTGGGTCTGGGCATTATCTCCTAGATGCGCTGGATATCGGATGGGTAGTACCTCCATCGCAACCCACCAAGACACTAAGGACTCCTTAGGGAGCGGTAAGCGAACTTCGGCAGTGATGCTCTTGATGTTGAGACCGAAGGTGATCGCCTCGTATGTCATCCAGCGCAGTGGTATATTGTTTTTCATACCAAAACCACCCCTGCAACGAGCGTTCAATCACAGAAGAAGGCCAGTGTCAAGCAATGAAGTGAGGTAGATACTCACACTTCGGAGTGCGTCCCTGGAAACCAGACCTCCTTGATCTGTTTCTTATCTACTCCCTGTCCCAGTTGGTCCTCCGCTCGATCATTCACCTCATCAACACTACTCTCAGTCCTATACCCGTAGGCATACTCAGGCAGGAATTTGACCCGTCGCTCGTCCAGTGCCAATGCGTGACGAAAGAAGCAGACGTGCTTCATCCCACTATCGTTAGTGATGCGCACCACATTGTTAGAACTTGTGACAGATGAGACAGTGTCCCTAGTTTTCGAAGAGGTTAACACCATCGAGATATCGAATTGAAGCAGATTGTAGTACTTACCAGACACCGACAAAATGGACTTTAACCTCCCGGTTGCAGGTTTTGATGAGCTTTGATAAGGAAGCTAGCTCTGACTCGGAATCTTCATCGTTTGAGTTGGTATCACCACTAGTCGAGTCAACGAAAGCAGCATGGAACGCACTAGTAGATGTCATCAGATAATCCATTCATGCAAAATAGCGGATTATGACATACAATGGTATATGGGTCTTGTTTCCCTTCTGGACCAAGCCGACCTATACTCGTTGTACATTTAGCATACCATAATTGACGACCGGAGAGGCACTTCATCCACCTTGTCTAACATGACAGAGAGCACCCGTACCTGGAGGGCTCCGCGGGAGAACCCTGTTGTTCCGTGGTCATGACTTGGCTGAGTTTCCACCACCTAACTCGCTCACCAAAGAGAAAAATACGATCCCCTGAGTTGTAATGATCTGAAAGCCACTCGTATGCGCCCAGAACATTTTTTTCGATACTCCTAGTCAACTGTCAGTGTCTTGCTTTACGACGGGGCTATATGTTGATGTGACTTTGTACTTGCCAGGCAAAGGCGCTCTCTAACTTTCGCCACAAATACGAGCTCAGAGAGCCGGTCGTTGGTGTAGATGATGTCCCGATGCCGGCGCTGTAATAGGCGAGCTGATTGTCTTTCGATTCGAGGTTGATGTAGAGTCGTAAGACGTTCGTGATCTGTGTGCCAATGAAAGAGTGTCAATGGGTCTCGAATAAATAACACGAAACCGACGAACATAACAGAATCACGTACATCGGGACCAAATGTGTTAGTAGTACCGTCGATGCAGACAACAAGGTTCTTGGTTGTCGTACTCTCAGTAGATGGATGGTGATCGCACCCGTAGACATGCCGCCCTCTAGTAGATTCGATGGGGCGGCCCTCTGCCCTCCGGGGTGCATCAGATTCGAAGGGGCGGTAGCTAGGCTCAGGGGGTGGAGAGTCGGCTATCGCAGGTTCGTTATTGTCGTCGCGTGCAACTACGCTGAATACACTCGAGGACGCGCTCGATCTTGGACATGCTGAATCCGCCCTCGAGGACGCGCTCGATCTTGGACATGCTGAATCCGCCCTCGAGGACGCGCTCGATCTTGGACGTGCAGATTCCGCCCTCGAGGACGCGCTCGATCCTGGACGTGTGGAATTCGCCCTCGGGCTCGTGCTAAACTCGGAGCCCGCATTATCACCTATCGAGGGTGCGCACCGTGCGCTAGGCTCGGAGCGCAAGTCTATATCACGGTGGGATTCAGCCGAGATCGGGGATACAGGGATAGGGGAAGGAGGCGTTGGCGTTCTGGGATGTACAGGGGAGGGTTCGTCGTGTTCAGAAGAGAATGGATTGTGGTCGGAAGAGACAGAGTCGAATACAGGGTGAATGGACATTTCGTACACGGCGAGGAGAGATTTGGGAGCAAGGTGCAAGTGTATCAGAGCTAGGGCTCTGAGTTGTCTGGAGCTGAGCTGCGGCCAAGGTTAGTCACGTTGAATTCAAGGATGGTGTTCTCCGCTTGAATCTTGTTAGTACCAAGTTTATGGGACGGCCGAACGGATGCACTAGTGGGAGAGAATGTCTAAACATGCCAATGGGGTTGTTCGCCATGGGAGATGTTCGCGATTGGTGTGCCTCAACCATACGGGGTCCCTGCGTATCCGGGAAGCCTGTCCGAGGTCTCAGCTATGCGATTTTTTATGGCGCATGTATTGATGCATGGAAGTCGGATAGATTGGAGCTAGCGTCATGTGGCACTCACATTCTCATATTGCGGGAACAGTAGAAGTTTCGATAGTTGTGAGCGTGCAGCAGCGTTATACTCTGACGCGAGAGCCCAATGACCCAGAAAGGCTACTAGGTTCTGAACATGGTCAACGAACTTCGTACAAATTTCAAGTTCAGGGAGGCTTACCATTGAGATACGGGTCCTTCCCACAGGAAAGACCCTTTCAGCTCCGTATGTCATGTTCCCATGTTCATCCCGCACCTTTCCGTATCGAACAGAGTTTGGGGTCTGACAAATGTACTGCCTTCGCGCCTCCGGTCGAGGGGGGCGGCACAAGCTATCCCATACGGCAGTCGGAACGATAAGAGAGCTGGCTAGTCGATGTCCCTGACAGCATCGCAGATGATCACATGTCCAAGCAGGTGGAATAGTAAGGAGTTCAAAGACTGCAAACACGAGTCAAGAGATACAGTGAGAGCATACTACTTATACGCCGCCTGAGGATGTGTTGATGTGTTGGCTGCGTTGGCGACGCGCTTTTCCACGTTTTACCATCAACTGTACACTGTACAACTCGCAAAGGTATTGCTCAAAGGGGCGTTGCGATGCCGCCGTGGCATGAAGGTTCGAGCTCAAGTTTGATGCAGGCCTGCCGAGCCGCGCCGCAATAGATGCTTACACAACTGCGTGACGCGTCACGCCACCCGGTCGCGCGTCCTCGCGTTGGAACAAGCCTAGATAGAACTATACTAGTACTTAACTGAAGAACAGTCCTGAAAAACCATCGTGAGCTCAAAAGTCCAACATTGCATCCTCTGATGATTATTCACACGGTTATGTTGACTTCTCAGCATCTCATCTGCTTCGACGGCGGCGTAAAGAGATTGGTTTTATGGTTTGCCGCCTCCCAGCCGAGCACTCGAAAGCTCTGTTGAGATATTATAATCTCCGCTTCATTTATTTCCTTACTCGGACTCTATTTGTACTCCGCTTTAGGTAGATTACATAAGTCCCATTGCCCTGTAGATATATAAGGCCCTGC
>ALYI01003881.1:0-44742 GCA_001969225.1 Ceriporiopsis andreanae CBS 279.92 | reverse complement strand
GCTGGTCACTCCCTGTTGCAGTAATGATGGGAGGCCTGCCTCCTGCCTTCTTCGTCCCAGGCTCGTACCCAGCCATTCCAGGCCATTCCCGCTACATAAAACCATGAACATAGAGTTTCCGAGGAGGAACCGGTCATGAGCGTACATGCACGCAATCCTTTACGTTCGAGACCTACAGATTTCTACATTGTCCGCGGCTGAAAGGCGGGACGGTACAACAGGTTCCGCACGATAGTGGACCGATCGAAGATCATCGCTAGAGCGCCCATAATCCCGCCGCGAGACTTATGTATCGGACTTTTCAAAGCATGAACGACCGGCGGTCAAAGTGGAAGCTCGTCAGTGAGTCGCGCCCAACACGGAGAAATCTATCAGGGAACGCGTGCAATGCAAACATGCGCCCAGCGACATTGATCGGCGCTCAGGACCGATATTCTTCGTGGCGGCCCTTGCTGGCAACTGAGACATGTTAGTGACGACTCTTGGCTCGCGAGAACCACATGCACACAACAACGTGGAGCGCCACAGGAAGTATGGATCGATCTTGCAGCGACGTGGGGGATCAGAACACCCGGTACACCTTGGCGAAGTTGCGAGAGCACACCACAAATGCCACCGAGAAATATAGTTTCAAAGGAAGTGGAAAGACTCGAGACTCGATTCATGCTCGTGAGTAGATATGCTAGTTCCCGCCCCACACAGCACGACAGAGGAGACGGGAAAACCGGGAGTTGTCAGGTAAATCCTATGACGATTGCAGCTATCACCTTCAAAACCATAATTCAATCTCGCAACTCGGGCAACTTAGGGCTACATCAATGGAGACAAGAAGTTACAGGACAGGTAATGTAGATATAGCAGCGTCGGCACGGACCTCGTTCAGCGTGCACTCCTCTTTCGGAGGACTCAGTTCCCACTCCCATCAATCCCACCAGTAGCGCCGCTCGCCTGGATGCGCGACAGCGCGTCGTCTTGGGTGGTGCAGACGACGCTCGTGCCGGGCTTGTTCACGAGCGGGAGCGCGAAGCACGACAGCGGCGCTGAACAGCCCTGCACGACGAACGCGCCGTGGTCGCACAGCGCGAACTGGCCGCCGATACAGCCGGCGTCGCCGTCGGTGCACGACGAGTTCGCGGTGAGCGTCTTGAACTTGAGATTCAGCGCCTGGGCGGCCTGTCCGTTCTGTGCGTGGAAGTCGCCCGACGCAGATGAAGCGGACGAGGCGGATGTGGTCGGGGCTGGCATCATGGTCATCGCAGCGGCGGTGGTGGAAGTGATGGCAGGGGAAGCGTTTGAAGCGGCGTCTATTGGAGACTCGGTAGGCGCGACACCTATCGCAGTGTCTGTGACAGCCGGGGTGTCCGAACTAACAGTCACCGTGACTGTAGCGGGAGCAGATGCGCAATCGTCGTCGTTTCCGTCGTCGGTGGCGGTAGCAGTGGGAACATCGCTCTCGGCATCGGTTGCGGTAGCGGTAGGGATGGCAGAGATGACCGAACTGGGTGCTTCGGCCACAGTGGCAGAGCCTGCTGGAGCCGAGGCGGTCGCACCTGCAGTCGTGTTGCTGCCGCCGCCCACACCGGGATCCTGGGTAATGTCGACGAGTTGGGATCCATCAGCGATGGGACCGCTGGTGTGCGCAGGGCAAGAGCCTGGTGGACTAAGAGGCGCGTTCATTCCGAAGGGAATAGTCCCCGCGCCGCCAACCTTGATGCCGCCGACGAATGTTGTCGCGTCGGCACTCTGGTACTGGCACTGGAAAAGGCCGTTGAGCTCAGAGTTCTTCGGCGCCGTCTGGCAGTACGGGACATAGAGCGAGTTCGGCTAGAGAATAAATGATGAGTCAAACTGAGCCAGTGCAATGAATGAGACCGAAACATACCGTGTTCCGTGGCTGCTGAGCGAAAATTTGCGTAAGTTTGATCATTGTGGGGTCGTTATTGAGCGTCTTGGCAAGGTCGATCATAAGATCAGCCTGGTTCTGCTGGTCGCACGGGCCCGCGGCGGCCAGAAGGGTAGAGAACGAATTGATCGACTGAGGGTTGCACTTGTCAGCGCCACCAGCTGCAAGACATGCCTGTTCCCACTTGGCAGTGGAATCAGCGATGACCTGCGCGATGCGCTTGGTAAGTGGCGCGCCGAAAGTGGGCGCCGGGCCCGTCAGGATGGCGGCAAGCAGCACGGGGAAAGAGAGACGAAGAGCAAGCATCGTTCGAGGTGAAGAGAAAGGCGATTAAATGAAGGTATTTCGGCGGAACGCGCGAGCACAGCTCGCTAGATGCGCAGTGAAGGAAAGCTAGAGGCAAGAAGCGAGTCGTGATGAGGAAGAAAGCGCGCACCTCTGCTAGGCTTTATACTTATACCCTTGGAAGACGGCGTCAGGCCATCATGTGGGACGAAGAGCTTCCATGCGCCGTGTGTGGATACGCTGGCCGGCATGGACACGCGCCCCCATAAATTTGCCATCTTGCCTTTGTTTGACCAGACAATGGCCATACCGAGCAGCGTCCTATAGCATAGCCATCCCGGGAACCAATCAGCGCAGGACAAACAGCATATTTATGGAGACTCCAAATGGTCTATATACGACAGCACTCACCCTGGATTTGCTGTGTACAAGACAACATCGCATTGCAGAGGACAATGAGCGGACAATGAGAACTGCGTGCAACGCGAATAGAGTTTGATCGGATGTCGCGGCGGGCGCAGGCGCTTGGAAATTGCGTCGGGACTCGGTTGCCATGGTCCCGCACGCAGCACTTGAGTGAATCCGCTTCCTGTCCTCGGAGACCCTCGCGCAATTGGAAAGCGCGTCGCACACAGTTCGCGATGGTTTTGCCCACTTGCGCCCTCTGCAGTTTCGCGGTGTACACGTGTATCAGCGGTTGCTAAGGTCCGCTAGGTACGTGTCCCGCTGACCAAAACCGTCCAACTAATCGATGTCGGTGCTCCGTAACTTAGCGTGTCGGGGTCACCTGCTTCGACCCTCAATCTCGAGGCCACTATCTCTTCCAAGGACGAGATTGATTAACTGGTTGTCCTTTGCCGCTGTGTCACAGGCCGCGACTGATCCCGACAGATTTTTGTGAAGGCTGGAGAACCCGAGCAGATCGAGAGTTGCAGAATAACCTTCGGGCAATCTCAGAGCGACGTGATTCGTCTTTTCGTGAAGCCGCTCACGTGAAATTTGGACTCGTCCCTACCTTGCGAAGCTAAGTACCAGGAAGGCTGAGCAAAGCGGCGCTAGCTGTCCCCTTTCTAGTCTACCCTGCAACCCCGCTCCTAGGCGAACGTTCTATGCGAACTTGCTGATCCAGATGTCTTTGAGCCAGGATGTAATCGACCCCCAATGAATGCGATGTCGTGGCCACGGCCTGCGCTTTGCGCGTTGGAGCATTATTGATACGTGTTCGGGTACGCGTCAGTGTTGCAGTCAATTCTACTGGCATCATTCATAGTCTACAATTCCACCACATGTTCTTCGTCCATTTGTTTGAGCTGAGTCGGTCACGTTGTCGGTGCCACTCGGTGGCTCTCGCCTCGCCCTCGCGTATTAGCGCTTGACGCGACTTGCTTTCTGCCACCACCTTCTTCTAGCCCGTGAAACAATGGCCGGTCAATTGGGTATGCTCACTCACTTTCAATCGAGTGCATATGACTGAAACCAATGCACAGCAGATATTACCAAGGATCGTACCCTGTGGCAACATAGTCCTGGTTCTCCGCCAAGAGGAAGCTTTTCGCGTCCACAAATCCATCTTAGGGCAAACGTTGAAGGTCTTTCGGGACCTCTTTGATGTACCTCAGCCCGAGGATGAGCAGGAAGTCGAAGGCTGTCCTGTCATTCATCTTTCCGAGGATCCAGAGGAGTTTGGCGCATTTCTGAGCTTGATCTACCATGCATGGAAGTGCGCAAAACTTCTCTCCTTTATCTCACAGAACTGATTCTGTCGTAGTCATCTTTTGCGCAACGACTCGGATACCGTGAAGTGGTGCACCGTCAAGGTCATGCTATACTACGGGGACAAATACGACATCCCAGAACTCCTCGGAGAAGGCATCCGGCAGCTAAAGAAGGCATTTCCCGCCAACATTGCATAGTGCGACAAAGTCTATGAAACCTATCCGTGGTCATGTATGAAATTCTCGACACAAAATTTCACGTCTATGGTGGAGACGATACGGTGTCTTAACCAACCCGATCTCTATGCCGCAGCTCTCTACATGTATGCATCCCTCCCCATCGTGTTTCTCCTTGCGGGTGACCCCACCGACACAGGCGAGCCTTTTCTGCGTCTCTCAGGTGCAGATCTGCAGTGTTGCCTTTATGGCCGAGAACGCATGCTGTCACAGTGGATCTCCGGCCACAAGCAACTCTTCGCTCCTGAGGTGCAGCTCGATACCGTCACCTGCACTACGCCAATAATCTGTAACACCGCAAGGATGTGGATGCACCCTGCTAGCATGGAGCACGCCACAGCGTTCCTGTACGGCGCGTACTCTCTTCTCGATCCTGCTCCATGGGAGATCTATTCGATGAGGTGGAGGCATATGGGATGTGTTCGGACTGTGTCGCGTTCTACAGGGAGCGATGTGCCACCTTCAGACAGGAGTATCGTGCCTCCCTAGGAATATATTTTCGGTGAGCGTACAGTCTCAGATGCTCGTTGCACCGTTTAAACGTCCTTCTAGCGTGTAACTTTCACAATAAGGCTGACTGCATCTGTCGTCGTGGCCGCCATCATATTCGGAATATTCTCCTGATTCATCCTCGAGGGATCGCAAGCGGAGTTTGTGGCAAGCTGACTAGTGCGAATATTATCACGGGGCATCATGATTTACTTTGTAAGCGCCTCGAACTCGCTTCTTCCCACCATCTCGCTACCACGCAGACACTGCCGTCCCTTCAATCTGAGCAGTCTTCTATGGAAGATCTACCGAGTATTTCTTGTCCTTCGGATTTGCAGGCGCCGTGCTAACTGCTCTGCATCAGTTGGCGTGAGGAAGGACGAACATTTCTGGTTCGCGGATGGCAACGTCGTGTTGGTGCTGAACCAAGCTGTCGCCTTCCGAGCGCACGCCAGCATCCTCGCACAGAGATCTCAAGTGTTCCGAGACCTCTTCGAAGTCCCCCAGCCCACCGATCAGACCAAGATAGACGGCTGTATTGTGGTCCATCTGTCCGACGATCCAGTTGATATGGGCGTATTCCTTGGGTTTTTCTATCACGCATGGGAGTATGTATAAGTCTGCTCATATCTTACTCCTCGAACTCATTTTGCGAAGGTTTCGGGCGCAGACGCAGGTGCCGTGGTCGTCCGTCAGAGTCCTCCTGCTTTACGGGGACAAATACGACGTACCGGAGTTCAGGGAAGAGGGTCGTCGTCTGCTTTCCGGCGTGTTCCCAACCGAGATTGAGGATTGGGACAAGGTGCACAAAGCCGACGATCACAGTACGTGGTGCATGCAGTTTTCCGCCGCTGATATCATGTCTATGGCCGACGTTACTGAATCCCTCGGTCATCGCGACCTGTATGGCGCCATCCACTACTACTGTTGCTTTCTGGACCTCGTAGACGTTGTCGCGGGGAAATCCGATGGCATAGATCCCGTGCTACGTGGCGTACATCTGCGTCGGTTCCTGCGCGGCAGGGAGAATTTACCCAAGGAGTGGATATTCTGTCTCAATATGGCCTTCTCCGACATCGAGCCGGAGAACACAGACCGGTGTAGCAGCTCATCGACGTGCTCGCGGGTCAGGGCAGAGATAGGAGAGCGCACCCTCGAATATAGCAGCAACCAGTTCTCTCTGGCGTACAGGGTAATAGAGGCTGCAACATATGAGCACCTCTGGCAGCGTGCGCAGTCTATGGGCATGTGTACCGCCTGCGTCGACGCCCATAGAGAGCAGCATAGTTCGTTCAGGGCATATGTTCGGGATCAGGGCTTGGACTACATCTTCCTGTATGTTCATTCCTTTTGATCTCTCGCCGCAATGAAACTGAAAAATGTATGTAGAAGCCCTTCGGAGAACGGGTTTTTAGCCTAGATTTTACGCCTGAGGATCCATGTTGGCGTGTACATTATGTGCCTAGCATACTTGGGCTCGCTTCCCTTGGGGCATCCCGTTTGAATTATGACTTGAACTGTCTCGCATGGGTACCCGAAGAACGGCTCACGACCCCAGGAGTATTTTCACGTCAGGGTCATGGATAACGCTCAGCATAGTATCGAGCGAACTGGGCGATCTTTTTAACCTCGCACACCCCGACAAACATGAAGAGGTAGACGAGTGCCCCGTCGGCCACGTACACGATGTCCCAACCAAGCCACGAATTGGCTCGAAGGGAACACATCACGACGAGGAAACAATATCCTCAGGAAGCCTTCTCCACTTGCATCAGAAAATGGGAATGCGAAGGGAACAAGGGACACATACCGGAATCGCTCCTCCAAGGAGTCCAACAGCTTCTGCCTCAATTTCCGCACCCGTTGTTTGCAACAATCCCTGCACTTGTCACAAATACGTGCAACGCCGTCTGCACAATCGAAGAAGTAGTTCCAAACATCCACGTAGAGAGGATGATGCATATCGGAGAGGTATTCCTCGGCGTGCTTCAAAGCATAGGTTTGCAGCGTCCCCAGGCTCGATTCACACCGTGACCGCGAGGTGCATGCGTCCGACATACTTTCGAAGGCTTGAATGGCGATGTTGAAATATGCTTTGGGTAACGTTTCTCGGCCTTCAAGACATCTTCGCAAGTCGTCGGGAGATAGGTTCGACTGGTGTTCGTTCTCGTAAAGCCCCGCCGTCAGTGTCGAAATTCTGAGAAAGCAGCACTGATAGAGCATCGCAGCACGCATCTTGGGAGAGCTGAATGGGATTGTGGTGTAGGCCATGGCAAGGATGTCACCGGCATTATAGGAAACCCCCCGCTGTTCCCAATCGGTATCGCAGATTTCTGGGTCGCGGATATCGTCCCACTCCTCGATAGTTGAGGGGAAGAACTTCTCTACCTGCGCGACTCCGTCCTTGGCAAACTCTGCGATATCATACTTATCGCCTAGTTTGATCATGACCCGCACTACATCCCATGTTGCGTATGTAGGACTACTCCGGTATCTTTGACATTGTGAGCGAAGCCGATTTGGGAATTCAAACTCGTGGACGTACTTCCAACCGTCGTATATCAGGCTCAGAAGAGTCGAAATGTCCTCTGCGCTGTCAGACAGTGCCACAACGGAACATCCGTCCAATTTCTCTTGAGATTGAGGCTGCGGAATTTCGAGGAGGTCGGCGAAGACCTTCGATCGTCGACTCAGGACACTTGCGTGGACCCGGAAGGCTTGCGCGCCATCATCTGAGTCATCGTTTGAGGCGGCCAAAAGAACGATGTTCCCGTCCTGAAACCAAAATTCGCAGTCTTTCTGAGGTTCCAGGACTGGTACTACTCAGCATCACGACTGGGGTCAAAAATCTAACACTCACCTTTCTGGCGTTTTCTTGGTGGTTCTTCGGTGTGAGCCATGATTAACAGTGGTTTCTGTTCGAAACAAACATGCGTGAGATTAGATTCAGAGTCCTCAGAGGGGGTGAGCGTGAGTAATCGTACCAGCAAGTACGCGGGACAAGAGGTGAGATCCAAACGACAAGACGAGAGAGAGGAGCAGATGAGACGCGAAGCTAGACCCCTGTAACACAAGCCGAGCGGCGAGCACGTGACACGCATGCTTCGAAGTATCCTCCTCCGCGACCCTCGAAACCGTTCCAACGCCTTGGACATGAACGCGATAAAGCGCTGGAGAAATATCACGAAATCTCAGGGATATCCAGGAGCTCCCTCTTGTGCTCACTGTGCGCTTTGAAGGCGGAATATAATTGAGTTTGAACTCATAGTGGAGTCTGAGAAGCATGTTGATCCAGCCATTGATACAAGAGAAGTAGAAGGTTCTTGTCATAAATACAAACCGTGCCTATAAGCTTGTAGCCCTGTCAGCGGTGAAAGTGCAAGCTTCCCGATATGATGAGACGTACTCGAACATCTCCTCTAATGAGTCCAGAATCTTCGCCCGTAATCCCGCATGACGTTTCCTGCAAAATGCCACGCAGTCCGTGCACATGCCATTCTCGGAGACGGTGCGGAATAGGTCGCTCCATACACTCGGATGTAGCGGGTCGTACGCGAATTTGGGCTCGATTCGCGCTCTGGCGTGCTCCAGGACAGCAGCGTGTACGCCCCGCCGCTTGCACACGCCCCCGCATTCGCTAGGCATCGGATTGAAGAGCTTCGTGTGGAGGTCGAGCCAGATTTCCGGGAGTTGCTCCCGCACCTTCAAACATCTGCCCAAGTCGTCCACGGCCAAGTGAGGTGTCGGTCTGCCGTTAGTGAAGCCAGGGACAAGTCGCGAGATGGGCAGAGAGCAGCATTGGTAGAGCACGGCGGCGTGCAGTTGAGGGTCGTCCAGAGTGCGCGTGATGGCGGCCATTTCTATCGAGTCCTCCCACTCGAAGTGGACGCCGCTCTCCCAGTCTCCATTGCCCTTCGAGCGCGCCCTATCCCAGTCGGAGATGTTCGTCGGAAAGAGTTTCTCTAGTTGTCGGAGCCCGTCACGGCGGAAGTCTGCCATGTCGTACTTGTCCCCCAGCTTGATCATTGTCTTCACGACTGGCCATGTCGCGCAATCTCGAGAATGATATCTATTGCCATTGTCAATGAGGGTCGCGATAATGCGCATGCCATGAGAGACGCACTCCCAGCCATCGTAAAGTAGCCCTAATAGCACTGTGATTTCCTCCGGATCGTCCGATAGCGACACGACCGGGCAGCTTTCGACGATTTCTTGGACGAGGGGCTGGGGAATGTCCAAGATATCGCTGAAGACTTGCGATTTCTGACACAGAACCCCACGGTGTACTTTATACGCGGACTTGGCGTCATTCGCCACGATCACGATATTGCCGTCCTTGTACCAATATTTAGGATCCTTGCTGAGATGTCGCGACGACACTGCGCGAAAGGATGAGCATCGTGGGAAACAGCCTCGGCTCGACAATACGTACGCTGGGCCTGCGCAAGAAGGCGCAAAACGGGCAGGAACGCGACTTATAAGGGGCCTGCCACTCTGGCACCTCCCTGCAGGCCGACAGCGACACTGACAAGAGAAGTGCGACTCACATTTAGCCCGTTTACGCCGTGGCTCGCCCCTCTCTGCCGTTGTGCCTCTCGACCCGGCGACCATGACCGATGTTACTTCAAACAAAGCGTGTTGTTCACGAGCCAGCTTCGGGTGTGAACTGATGCGAGATGAGAGTGAAAGACAAGGGCACATGGAGCGCTGGCCATCGACACTGGCGCGTGAAGACATCGAGCGCTCATGAACCTCGTCCTCGTCCTCTGACCACCATCTGAAAGGTCTCAGATAATCTTCTGGACGGATACTTGGGTTTCTCGACCTCCAGTAAGTCTTCCTCTACTTTTCTCGGCTTGCGAGCAAGGTTAGACCATTCTGTACGCGGTGCGGGCAGGGTCAATACGTTCATGAATCAAATGAACGGGTAGACATGCTCTAGGGTCATGTTGATGACTCTGATGAGCATCACGGCCTTTCAGCGCGCATATAAGAACCCTGAACTTCTATCTGTTCATCTTCTGCTCCTCCAGCAGCACTACAGCCTACTCGAACATGGAAGGTGAGCCGCTGCGTATCGTGTCCGTCTAACCCTCCCGACGGTTCAACTCGTCTTTCAGATACACAAAAACGCAAGCTGCCTGAAGCGGCATGGTCGGGCGCGGATCCCAAGCGGCATAAGGACAACGACGCGCAGTCAGATACTGCTTCCGTTGCCGCAACCGACGGCGACTCCTCATCCGGCGACGACCGCGACAGCGCGTCGGACACGCCCACCGCGAACCCAGGGCACACCGTCGACGGGCCTGGTCCATACGTCTTCTACTGCTGGGCGGACGGCATCTACACGCTCGTCGAAGCCTCAGAGATGGAGTCCGTGTACTTCGCGCTCAAGGCGGCCTGCATCGAGACCTGGGCTAACGTTGCACACCTGCCGAAGGAGGAGCGGTACGGGGCACTCGGAGAGCACATACACATGGTCACGAGGTGGTACGCGCATGTCCCTGACGGCGCGACGGACACGCCGCAGGCGACGATGCTGAAGGCGGAGTGGGAGACAATCAACGCGGAGGAACGGGCGGGCTCAAACGCCGGAGATGACCAGGATGAGGACGACGAGCCCGGCTGGTGGTACGAAGTGGATGCGCAACGAGAGAAGCCGGACGAAGGACTGCCAGCTCTCCAGGTCGAGCTCGAAGGCGAGGGTGCTTGGTGGGTTACCGGGTTCCGGGGCGCAGATCTTGAAGGGCGGCGAGCGATGGCAGATCTAGTAGACTATCTAAGCGTGGATAATTAGGCCTATCGGTGCGGGTGCGAGCTTGCGATACATCGCTATACCACATGTTTTCGGATTATGCATATAAAAACTCTCGCATTATTGTTCATAGGAACACACAGCTAAACGCTGCACTTCCCTTGTTACATTATTCGTGCTTACTCGTAATGTCTTCGTCTCCCTAATGAGTTCATGCCTCTTCTAGTCGTGGACTGTAGATCCTCGCAGCCCATGCTCTTTTGCACAATCTCGTTCACGTACCCATCGTGAGCGGGCAGGAATAGCTCGACTCGAGCGTGTGTTGCTGCACGGGGTACCCCTCTGGATGAACGCGTCTACGCGCACTGACTGTAACGTCATCGATGATCAGCTTCGTGGGGAACATAACGTTGTAGCAGGAGAAATACCCACGTCTGACAGTTTCGCCCTAAATTTCGCCACGTTCCGAGGCAGCTTCCCGGGCAATACGCGCCAGCGCTGCTCGCACAGGTGGTCATACTTCGACGACTCTTCGTGGAAGCAACGACTCCTGCACGGTCGGCATCGGTGCTGGACATTAAGCCGGAGAGTACTATATCTAAATGAGCACGCACGAAGCCGCGAGCGTTGCACGACTCACTGTATAATATATATTTACCTGGACCTGGCGTACGTTGGAATTATACAAGCGATAGTGCTGCGCATCACGATGAAATCCTGGTAAATGTGTTAACCGCGCAGATAGCACAGACATTTGAAAGTCAAGACGTACGCAAAGATGACCGGGAGAGTTCGGCGGATGGTCTGCCTCAACTCTCGGTGTATGTCTCGACGAGCCTCTATGCAGGTTTCGCACATGCCTACGGAACGTGCAGTCTTCGCCAAAGGTTCATATGTACCTTTGTCGAGCATCGTGTATGCCGTCGACACCGGCCAGCTATCGATCTGTCGAGCGCGGGCAATCATTGCTTCATTGGCTTTGAAACAGCTCCCCGAGGTAGAACAACTCTTGTGCACTTCTTGCGGGGAATACGCAAAAGTCTGCAGTAGGACCATATTGAGCCACACTTCAGGTAGGCGCTCCCTTCCAAGAAGGAAGTATCGCAGATGCTCTCCGCGTAGAACAGGCCTCGGGCCACCCGCATTCTTGGCCCCCACAACGACGTCGACGAGATCCAGGGAGTAGCAGCGATACAGAACAGCGCTGTAGAGGTCCGCCGTACCCAGTGATTCGGTGATATCTGCCATAGACATGAGATCGTGCGCGGAGTGCTCGATAGCGCCGCATGTATCGTCCGATAGCTTATCCCAATCATCGATGTTCGTCGGAAACGTACTGTGGAGTAGGCGAAATCCTTCCTCGCGAAACTCGGGTACGTCGTACTTGTCGCCATACAGTAGAAGGACTCGCACGGACGACCATTGCACCTGTTTCTGCACATGGAACCTGCAACAAGTTAGCCTAAGTAACGACAGCCACGATAATTCTGACGAGATGTAAGACGTACTCCCAGGCATGATAGAAGAAACCGAGGAAGACGGCAAGGTCGTCTGGGTCGTCCGACAGATGCACTACGTGGCAGCCGTCCATCCGTGTCTGCTCTTCGGGCTGTGGGACGTCGAACAAGTCCCTAAACACCTTAGATCTCTGTGCGAGGATGCCTGTGTGTACCCGGAAGGCGACGGCCTGGTTCGCTACCACTACGACGTTGCCATCCGCAAACCAGAAACATTCATCTTTCCTCAGATCGACTAAGAAGTAGCACGTCAAGCATACATAGGCATACAATGATACGGAATCGACAATACTTACCGGGAATATCTGCCGTTTCAGGCCCTGTATGTGTGGGCATCGTCGGTCGCTGTCGTATTCGTGATGATGGACAGAAGTGCGCTTTGGCGCCCAACGGACACTTATGAGTTTAGGATTTGTGTTTAAGTATCGGGCTAACGAGGTTTGCACTTTGGCGCTATGTAAAACCTGAGTTACGTTATGTAACGTAGTTAGCTTACATATGAAAGTCAGTTGTCAGTTGTTAGGATGGCTGGCACACTGGGGCCGAGTCTGCTTGCTATATGTGACGGCGCGGCAGCGCGACTCGCGAATTGCCACTGCCAGACACTCTTGAAGCTTGAGCTCCTGCCTTGACATAGGTGCGACTCTTCCCGTATTAGTTCCTCCATATCTGCGGACGCAGTCCCGCCTGCGTGTCTCTAGCATCAGCCGTATCCGACAATGTTCCACAATGACGAGGGCGAACCACAGAAAAAGCGTCAAAAACGTGAGTCCTACTAGCTCGTGTGTTACGAAATACGCGATTCATTTAGCGTGTTGCCAGTGTCAGAGCCCAAGCGTGTTAAGCGATACTGGTTCAAGGATGGAAATATCGTACTTCTGGACGGCGACCGCGCGCATGCCTACCGAGTCCATGCTTCACTCCTAAGCCAGAAGTCGAAAGTATTTGCCGATCTCCTGAATATTCCACAACCTCAATCCCAAGACACTATTGATGGTTGCCCCGTCGTTCCGCTTTCAGCCAGTCATAAAGAGATTGACACCTTGTTGGGCCTGATATATTATGGTTGGAAGTGCGTCGTTGATTACTGATTCGGCACCTTTCATGCATGTCTCACTCACGACCTCGAAGGTACCGACACGACGCATCGTATGCGAGATGGGACGTTGTGCAAATCATGATCAAGCTAGGCGACAAATACGATATTGCCGACTTCACTCAGGACGGGATCAGCCAATTAGAGCACATCTTCCCCTCGACCGTAGCCGACTGGGACCTCGTACGTGGCGATAACTACGTCCTTGGGTGGGAAAAACGGATGTCCTTTTCCTGGGATGATACTATTGCTATGGCCTGCACTTCACGCGCTCTTGGTCTACCCAAGCTGCATGCCGCCATTCTTTATGAATGCGCCTCCCTTGCGATGTCGAAGTTGACGGCCGGCCTTGGTGGCGGTTTCAGCGGGCCGACTCTGTCAGCCGAAGACCTGCAGAGATGTCTCAACGGGCGAGACACCTTGCCGGCAGCATACGTCAATATCATGAATGAGGCATTCGCATCGCCATCGGACCTATGCACCTCACGTTGTAATCCAGGGCTAAGGGCTATGCGACAATCTGCCCTTCGGTATAACGAAACAAGCCTTAAGGACATGTATGATCCCCTCAATCCAGGGATTTGGGACGATTTCTTCGGCGAAGCGAGTAGCGAGGGATACATTTGCGGTGCTTGCATGACCTTCTGCAAGGCACGGGTCTTGGCTCTCAAGCAGACACTCCTGGATTCTTTGGAGACACGGTTCAGGTGCGCATTTTATTCCCCCGTCCCGGCCCTGCTTCTGAGAGCCCATAACTGTAGCCTCCCTGTGCCTCCTGCTCCTGTAGAAGCGTAGGGAGCCATCACAGGCACCGAAATCAGGACTCTTCGGTGCTGCAGTGAAGGTAGGGTCGCGTACAAATTGATCCACTACAGCTCCTTCTTATGCATTAAGTCAGTTCTATTGTTTCACGTGCGATGTACAACCTACGTGATTCAGGTGCGTATCACGGTCCAGCCCTACGCTACGCTTGCTCTCACATTCGCAATCAGATGGCCTCCCTCCTCCTCCCGCCACCGAAGAAGCGTGGGATAAAAAGTGCTTTGTATCTGGAGTCGTAGTGGAGTCGCGTACAAATGAGCCAGTTCTTGTACTTCAGTCGGTCCCCGTATGAGATCTAAATCGGATGCATTCTATCATTTCACGTGTGTCGCCCGAGGCATACGCAAGCATACGATTCGATGCCCATTTGAGGAATATTTTTAGGTCAGTTCCACACTCCAATTTGACGCCTCTCTGGCTCACTCGCTCTTATTTCTTGCACTCATTATTCTTCTCTAGGTGACTGATTTCTGTTCCATGTAATCATTCGAAGCTTTGATGTGCGGAACGGCCAAAATTCATCGGTCTGTCCTGTGTTTCATACTAAACATCCCACAGCCCATTGCTGCAGAATTGGTGCGAAATCTATATTTTCGTGCACCCGCCGGTTGGCCCTTTTTTCGTCGTCGGAGGATTGCGTCAGTAATATAATATGCCGAATTGGAAGAACGTGAGTTGCTCTCACCTTCACGCAATTCTTGAAAGTCTCATGCACGCATATTCGAAACCAGAGCTATTCACATATGTATTCCTGCAGACTGCACGAATCCCTACTGCACGAACGCATTCAAACATAGCCTTCCCAGAAGCTCGCGCGCGGGCTTAGCGACAAATCAAAATTTGTGTAATGGAAAGCGATACGACCCATGCCACAATCTTTGGAAGCTGACTCTTCAACGATTGGTGTAGGTTCATACCTCATTGTTACCTTTATGGGGTCGTGTCTGAGCCGTGCTGGGGTGCGAGGCCGTACTCGTACACAGACGCCCTATAGATCACGCGATCCAGTTTCTAGGACGTTATGCTATGTATGTCTACCACGAGATAGTTTGGGTGCGTTTTTGGTCTGCTATGCTCGTATCTGCAAGCTTATAAGTGACACAGAAAGCTTCCGGCTCTATGGTAGATCGGGTGTATCATCCAGTTGGATACAATCACCCGCGCTAGCTCTGCTTTGGCACGTCCGAATTCCGCTCGTGCCAATCAAGCTGGTTTGTGTATACACCATGACGCAATGATTCGCATCATGCGTCTCGATTGACCATTTCGCAGACGACTCCTCATCGTGTTCTCGACACAGGCACAAGCGCACGGAACGCACGTGAGAAGAAACGAGTTGTTGATGGTCCCATCAGATGTGCGGGGGTGGCGCGCAGTCTTTTACCCACAGACTGCATCCACGTAGCCATAACCCCCTCCATGATTGCTGTCAATGAGCGGGTAGAACTGTCTCTCGTGGAAAACGACGTTCGTGAGTTCGCCAATTGATTCTTCAGCGCCATTGACACTACGCCTAAAATAATATCCGCTAGCCTCAGAGGCGCAAAAGGATCTCAAGTTCTGGTTCAACGATGGCAATATCGTCCTGTTCTCCACCAGGGACAACGTGGCCTACCGGGTACACGCCGGCATTCTCGGTCGCAAATCGAGAGTCTTCAGTGACCTCCTCGCGGTTCCACAACCGTCGTCGCAGCGAAAGATAGAAGGATGCCCCGTAGTGGACGTGACCGACGATTCCAAGGACCTATCAATTTTCTTAGGGCTACTCTATGACGGCTGGGAGTACGTCTGGCAGCCCCACTCAGTTACGAGCGATATTAACGCGCGGTTCCAGGTACCGCCGAAAACCACAGCACGCCAAGTGGGCGATCATAAAGGCAATGATCGTGTTGGGAGACAAGTACGACGTCACGGAATTTCGTGACGAAGGGATCACCCAGCTCGAGAAGCTGTTTCCTGAGTCTGTTCACGACTGGGACAGGATCCGCATTCGTATCGGCGGCTGGTACGACTGGGAGGCGGCCGGTATCTCCTACAAGCGCAGCGACTTCATCGCGATAGCCTGTGTCACACGGCTGTTGCAGATCCCGCGCTTGCACGCCGGCGCGCTTTACCAGTGCTGTTCGCTCCCCGTCTTGGCGCTGCTGGGAGACTGTGAGGATGAAGATGATTACGCCACTCTGTCCCCGGACGATCTGAGACGGTGTCTCAAGGGCCGGGAGACACTTCCAGGAGTGTGGCTGTCGCTGCATCGGATGGCCTTTAATCCTCTGCCTAAAGCATGCACAAGCACGTGCTCGCCAGATGCCATGGACAAATACGTGATGGAACATACAGTGGCGAAGATCCAACCACGAGTGGCGTACAACCCTTTGGAGTGGGAGACATGGCGCGACTTGTTCGACACAGCCGAGGGCGTCCTTTGCGAGGAGTGCATCACGTTCTGTCGTCGACGACATGACAAAGCGAGGCAAGCACTACTGAACTCCTTGGAAGACCGTTTCAAGTGCGTGTTCATGCATGTACACGTCATCACGATCAATTCTGATCTTGCTCGAATTTTCGAAGGCTGTAAGCATCCCGGCTATGTTGACGTAGTATCACTCGCGCATGAATTGAACTCGAACTGCGACCTCATAGGGATTGTTGTCGAGCAGAGAGGGGCTATATGATACGGTTATGCAGGTGGTAGTACTATAGCTACAACGTGTCCGTTTCCTAAACTCGAGAACAATTCAAGGACACGGTCACGACGTCGCCGCTACAATCCACTCGACTCTGACACCAAACAAGTACTGAGGTAAAAAGAATTGATAGATCAAGTTTCAACTTTCAACGTCCTGCGTCTAGAGTCTAGACGTCCAGAAGAGACCCAAAAATTCCGACACGGGGAATCGAACCCGGGCGCGTAGAGGCGATAATGTTAGCCACTACACCATATCGGATGCTCGTCAAGGTTTTAAACTCGCCTATAGCCTTTTCCAGCCAACTGGACGATAGTTGAGGACGACGAACAGCGTGCAAAATATGGTGTACTCTATCATGATTCATGATTCCATGGCCAGACTTTTGTACACCCCATACAAAATATTACAGACTTAAGCACCGAGAGCCGTTGCAATACCGGTGAATGCTGGCTTCTTGTTGAATTGCTGTTTAAGGTACGCGTCAGTGAAACCCTCTCCAGTGCGGGAGCAGGAATCTGCACGTACCGCATCCCACGGGCAAGCCTCGCCTTGACCAGAGAAGGTATTAGGCACCCAAGAGTACTTATCGGTCCAGTCCCAGACGGTGATGCCAACACATCCCTCGACAGCCTCGCAGGCAGCGATGACGGTCTGGTAGTCCTTCTGTTGCTGGGCGAGGAGCGCCGTGGTGGCCGGGAGCGTCATGCGGATATCGAGCTCGGTGATGGCAACCTCGACACCAGCAGCCGCGAACGTCGAGAGTTGCGACTGGAAGTTGGACGGGATCTGGCCGACGATGAAATGGCACTGGAATCCGACACCATCGAGAGGCACGCCGGCGGTCTTGAGGGACTTGACGAGGTTGAGCAGCGATGTGGCCTTCGCGCCGGCGTACTCAATGTTGTACTCGTTGATGTAGAGCTTGGCGTTCGGATCGGCCGCACGCGCTGCCTGAAGGGCAATGCTGACGTAGGTGGTACCGAGGGTATTGTAGAAGACGTCCGTGCGCCATGTACCGTCATCGTTGAACGGCTCTGATGCAAGTCGTCAGATAAATAGCGGACGGTGCAATGCATAAACAACATACCGTTGACAACGTCCCAAGCGTCTGATTCAGAGAAGATTACCGTGAGTACAAATGTATCATAGACGTGTGATCACGTTACTTACAACTGTAAAGGCAATCAGTTGGCTTGTTACGGTGAGACTGGGAGCAGGAAATTACTCACACTTGGCCCTTGTAGTGGCTGACAAGGGTACTGCAATGAGTCTGGATGACCGAGGTCAATGTCGCTGCGTTGAAGTTACTGCTGGAGACCCAGCTTGGGAGCTGGTTGTACCACACGCAGTTGTGGCCTGTGGGACTCATTGGAATGCAATTCATTCCGCACAGATCCAGTTGACTCACCGCGGAGAAGCATGCCGTTAGTCTTCGCAAGGTTGGCGATCTGGTCACCACCGGAGAAGGTGAAGGTACCGCGCGAAGGCTCGGTGGCATCCTGAAGAGCCCAACTTCGGCATTGAGCGTGAATCGACAGCATGGAAGTCACGTACCCATTTCATGCTGTTAGCGGGGGTGAGCTGACCGAACATGGTGGCATCGTTCAAGATGGCCGTGTAAGCAGTGTCGGAAAGCTCGCTGTTGTCCGTGGCGGTGCCGAAGTAGAGCTTGCCTGACGCCTTAGCAAGGGTGTTAAGCTTCACTGCGCCGGTCGGGGTCGAGCTGGGTACCGAGGTGGGTGGGACGGAGGTGGGTGGGACGGAAGTAGGTGGAACGGAGGTGGGAGGAACAGAGGCCGTCTAGAATTAAGCGAGGTCAGCAGCTGGAACGACACAGTATACAGTGATACAAACCGATGGAAGACATTGCGAGTAGTAGGCGTTCTGCTCAGTGCAGACGGAGCCGGCGACGCAAGTCGTTGGTCCAGCCCAGCCAATACCGCCACCTGCGTACAACTTGAGTGACGACTTATTCGAGGGGGAGTATCTAGCTTACATTGACCCCAGACCTGGGACTGCGCAGTGGCAAGCGGGAGAAGGGCGGCGAGAGCTAGGAGCGAAACAGAGATCATCGACATGTCTGCTGTCTTTTAGTGGCACGGCTGTTGTCGTTGTCGCTACCGTCCTCCCCGCAAGGTCTTATATACTTCCATCTTCATGATTTGCGCGTACCGCTGGAGTAAGGTCGCTAAAACGCTGGGCCCAAGGAATCCTTCCAGAGGGTAAATTTCCAGTGAGGCGTGCTCGGAAATTGTGGCACTGACGGGGTCTGCGGATTTCGGTGTTCATGTGCCAACGCCCCGAGCGCACTGGACGGACAGCACGACGTGGGCGGAGGTCATATGCACGGCAGACATTGGGTGAGGGAGCTGGAAAAAGGTCGGCGTATGGACGAAGGTTGCCCTATTCGTGATGCATGGGAGAAGGCGTAGACTTCGGGCGAGCGTCCATCGAGCATCAGGGTCGGATGTAGTAACCGCGCCAGCTCGATGCTAAAAATAGCGCACCATCAATACATGGGGATATGGTCCTCCAGACATTCTGCGAGAACGCGCACCGGGTTAAGAGCATGTGAGGAAACGCGGGTCCATTTCCACCCAGAGCCCAGGCGCCTGCGGTTCGTGGCCATGGAAGCAAGACAGTCGCAAACTTCGCCACTCTCGCTCGGCAGTTCGATCCCAGTCAGGTTGCCTCGAGCGCTGTTTCATTACTGACAATATATTAGTACTCGAGGAGATAGGCTGCCCCAGACTCTGAGACGGCGCAAGAGCCTTGGAGAAGCTTCACGCACCCGTGGCACTTGGGTGTGAGCGTCACAGATCCGTCTTCCTGCAATCAAGATAAAACATATCATGTGTTGTCACTGATCGGATTGCTTGCATGATTTACATACTCCATCAATCAAACTCGTCAAGTCCTCCCGAGAGGTCCATAACATCGCCCGTGTACCCACTGTCAGAGCTCGCTACTGGCACTTCGAAGTCTACGTCCATGCCGTCGTCCACTTCGTCGGCCACATCCATCGTCTGGTCGACCACGTCATCCCGCTCATCCGGTAAGTTTGAGTGATCCAGGAAGTGGAGGCACCCCAGGCTGCAGCCACGCCATAGCACGGGTACGGCCCCGACCGCGCTCAAGCTGACGCCTGCGACAGTGTCTTCCCAGGAGAACCGTTCCTCGGCATGTTTGGTGAACATGCGGCATCGGAGCGGGGCATGCAGAGGGGAAGGGCATATGCCGAATCCGACGTTGATCCCGGTGTCTTCTGCTTCAGCCGCGGATTGTGCATGTCTGGCGTCGTGTGGCGGGGTCAGCGGCCTCGGACCAATCCCGGGCGAGTTGAGCGAGAGGCGACCGTCGAAAAGAGAGGTCGGACGCGTCTGCTTCGATTGTGCGCCTGGCAGAATCGTGTGGCCATGCACGTGTGTCTGCGCGTCGGGACGCGCGACCGCGGTGGGCAGACAGGTACGAAGAGTGTCGAGGATATGAGGAGGGTAGCCATCGGTGCTCGAGAGAGGAAGCGTGTGGAGTGCTTTCAGGTTCGACTCGTAGTGAGGCCACGGCGGCGTCTGCACAAGTGGCGCCGGCTGCAGGTCGAGCGTTGCGGCCGACGTAGAGGGTTCCCATGATGAGCGGCGGGCAAGGGGAGAAGGAGACGAAGATGCAGACTGGTGAGGCGCCAAGAGGACTCGAAGGCAATATTCTGCCAATGGCGCGACTGTGAAATGCACTTTCGTGTCAGAGACGATGCGCGAAGCTCGTGCAGTCGGTGCGGCCTCAGACCGATTCCATGATCTGAATCTTGTGCGCTGCGATGTGAGGTCGATTGAGGGACGATGAGCTGGAACGTTGTTGATGCCCAAATCTGCAGGTGTAAGCCACGGGTTGTGATTCAACTCCAATACTTGAAGCTTCAAGTCGAGCATTTCGGCTGGTAGGTACTTCAGCCTGTTGCTCTTGACATCAAGCTCTCGGAGATGGATGAGCTGAGCAATTTGTGGCGGTATGCTCATAAGCATGTTGCCCCCTGCGAGGTTGGTCGGATTTCGGAATGAGAGACATAGATCGTGACGACTCACGAAGGTTCAACACCGTCAACGACACCACTGAAAACAACTCAGTAGGCAGGTGGCTAATCATGTTCTGCTCGAGAATGAGTTGTATCTCCGTTATCTGTCGTGGTAATATGAGCGTCAGACAAAACATCGCCTCGCATATGACAACGCTGACCTTTCGACGATCTATAGAGTCGTCTGACGAACAATCCTCGGCAGATGACGCTTTTGAATCCCGCCTCGAAGAGCTATGGTCGAACATGTTCTGGCCGGGCTGTCGGATAGGTACGGTCGACGACCGAGCGAAGACTCGCTTGCGAGGTTTGCATCCAGGTTCGTAGTCCGGTTCTGGAGTATCCTCACGGCTCGAAAGGGACCTTCGCTCTTTGACGTCAGCCGAAGACTTCAATAGCACGAGCTTGTCCAGGTCGTCGATATTAGACGGTATATGCGTGAGCACCGGACCCAGAACGCCAGAAGCGCTATTGCATGGGTGTAAGTACAACAATGGAACAGAGTGGCCACTCTTGCCTCAGGTCTATGATCCCATCCGCGTTGTTCCAAGCATTGTCAATCGCATTTCCCCACCACTGCCGCTCCTGCGCAAGAGTCATGCCAGAACGACGCGTTCCACGCGCTTTGGAGCTCGATTCTTGTAGCACGTCGTCATCGGTATCCTGTTTCTCAAAATTTCCGGAGCTGAGGAGATGTGGGGGCTTGTGGACGAACGCGTCTTGTAGAGGGCCTGCATCGGGCGGTGCGAAAAAAACGTCGGTGACCGTGCTAGCAGTCGATTCCGTGCGCGAATGTATGCGAGCTTTCTTCTCGCGCACTGGAGGTACCCATTCGCGTTTCGCAGAGCCAGCGAGGGGGTCTACAATAGACCTCGTGCGAGCGTTGTCGTTGGTCTTGTAACTACCGCTCGTGCGGCTACTGCGCGGAGATGCATCGTCGAGGTAGAACTCCTTGTCTTCTTCGTCTGAGTCTATCTCTGCTCCCCATCTGCTATTCAAACGAGGACGTTTCGTACCACGTTTCTCATAGAGTGGAGGTGGCTTAATCGCTTTTGTGGATGCAGCATATGGATGAGACGGGCCAGGAGATATCGGCGACGAACCAAGGGGAGCTAGATTCGGTGATGATGGCGGTGATGAGTCGATTGGGCCTAACGACGGCGACGATGAAGGCGAAGACAGCGGTGAGCTCGGTAGGAACGACATGAAAGTGAAAAGAGAAGAAGGTCGCGCGAGCGAAGATGTTTGATGGGCGGGCGCCTGTGGCGCGCCCGCCCTCGTCAACCTCCTTCTCTCTCGCCGCCTCTGCTGCTACGCTTACAGCACATGAACATTCTTTCTTGCATCGAGTGCCACAAGCAGAGCTGTAATGGAGGTAAAGTGATGCAGTCCTACTGTAGCCAGCGCTGATCGGATGCCTTTCAGACTTGCGGATTATCTGACAAGACATGTCGATTTCAGCATACTTTCAGTTCCCTTGGACCTTCATCGCATGTGTTTTGCCTGATGAGAAAGCGAGAGACCGCATCCATCGAGGGCGGAAGCGACATATGCAAAGAGTCAACGATCAGAATCCTGATCGCCATGTTGGTCGAGGTGGTTCAACCTCACAAGGAATCTTTAGAGCCACGGAAAGTGGTACAATAACGTCGCATCGTCTCTAATAGTTGCGAGACAGACTTTGAGTACGTCCAAAATGCTATTAGTATGAGCTATGATACATAACCATTGCTCACTTACCTACAGGGTGACGCACCGTGCTGTGTAGCAATCCGTTTTGAGCAGGGCGGTCATGTTGAATGCCATACCGTCATGTCATGTTTGTTCTGTTCTCTGCGCTCGATAATTATAATTGAATGACGATCTGTCGAACATAGATATGATCGCATGCAATACCCACGCTTCTCAGACCTCACTTTTGTGGCTTGAGATCTTCGGTGTTTCCGCGGCTGCTCGCGATGCTCAGCGCGACGAAAACCCTCCATGAAGTCGTATGGTGTAGATGCTCATCATCGTCTCCGATGTCGCTGACACTAGGCCACCTATCCCCTCTGGGTTGAAACAGGCGTCGCATCCTTATTTTACTGGCCGACGCCAACGACAATCGCTGGTTCTGATCCAGGCCCGCACTCGATCCTATTGTCCTTTGATCTACCACCTGCGTGCATCCTACGCATCTCGTGATGGACAAACATAAGGAGATATGTATATCGTCGCAGGCTCTCATGCATTCTGGAACGCTTTCCGGCCCCGACGTTGCGCGTGTGCAACACGTAGGTGATGCCGAGGGAAGCTCGAATCATCCTCCCCGCATACACACCTCGGCGATCTTCAAAATCCATCCGAAGTCTCCACTTTGAATATATCCATTGCGCTGGCTTGCTCCTTCTGATTATCTGAGCTCTGCCGCCTGAAAGCAGTATGATGCCTGTGGCCACACCCGGGACCAATCGAACAACTGCTGCAGCATACTAGACTCGGTACGTGAAGTTCCAGCTCTAATCATGACGCCCCCATGTTCACGTGTGTTCTGCATGCCACGCACAACCTGAGGTTGGCTAGGGTTGGCTACCATTCACTCGAGTTCGGTATGCGCGCATCATTCGCCTCCTAGAACGCATATTCTTCCGAGCTGAACGCTTCTGTTCAATGACTATCCCCGTGGGGAGAGTCAGCTGGCGGACATGCATGTTGCTGTCATTGACGTTCCCCGTTCCGATTTTGACCCGCGGATGGTTGTCGGCGTCTCCTCCCAGCCAACGAGCCTGCGGAACAGTGATAGTACGATCATCCCCCCTTTCGCGTCCTCCTCGACTCTCCGTGTCTATTAGGTCAGGCAAATAGTATGCATCGTGCTCGTCGTCGATGAAGGCTTGGCCTCTTGGCGTTGAGGACGCATGATACTGCAGCGGTACAGTGCGGATAAATGGCATACTGTACGTCTCCAGTATTTAAGACGCGCTATGGATCGTGCTGACCTTCAGTAACGCCATCCATTGCTGCCCAGGATGTTATTCACGTCTGTGTTCTGCGCACTCTCTCTTGCCGTCACGGGCGCGTTCGCTGCCGCCGGGCAACTGGTGCAGCTGAACGGCTTCGGCGCCAACCCCACTAATGTCGGGATTTTCTACTACAAGCCAGCAAAGCTGGCAAGCCCGCCGCCGCTCATAGTTGCGATGCACTACTGCACCGGTACCGCTCAGGCCTATTTCTCCGGCACGCAGTACGCGAACCTTGCTGACACCCACGGCTTCATCGTCATCTATCCCGACGCACCCGACAGCGGCGGATGCTGGGATGTACACACCAATGCGACGCTCACCCACAACGCCGGAGGCGACTCCCTTGGAATCATATCTTCTGTTCGCTACGCTATCGCCAACTGGGGCGTTGACGCTACACGCGTCTTCGCGACCGGTACTTCATCTGGCGCGATGATGACGAACGTCCTCATGGGCGCGTATCCCGACATCTTCGCGGCGGGCTCTGCGTTCTCTGGAGTCCCCTACGGATGCTTCGAGGGGCCAGACATGTGGCAAAGTCAATGTTCTACCGGACAATTGATCAAGACTCCTCAGCAATGGGTATATTCGACTGTCCACCTTTCGAGACGTTGTACTTATCATCGGTTTAGGGCGATCTTGTTCGTAGCGGGTACCCAGGATACACTGGCGCTCGCCCCAAGTTCCAGTTCTGGCACGGAACTGCGTAAGCACAAACCTTTGTTTCGCTCGGCGTAGATGAACTCACATCGGCATACGCAGTGATACCACGCTTTACCCTCAAAACTTTTGGGAGGACATCAAACAGTGGACCAACGTCTTCGGCGTCTCGCAAACTCCGACGAGCAACCTCACCAACAACCCACTCCCCGGCTACTCTCGTGCATCATTCGGCCCCAACGTCCAAGCTATCCTTGCACAGGGTGTCGGTCACACTGTACCGGAGCGGGCGAACGACGTTCTCGACTGGTTTGGTCTGACCAACCTGACGCCAGGAAACCCGCCCACTAGCGTTCCACCGACAAGCGTTCCTCCAACAAGCGTGCCACCTACTAGTGTGCCTCCGCCCCCGCCAACTAGCCTCCCGCCAACCAGCGTACCACCGCCGACGAACACTGGTACTGCTCAACACTGGGATCAATGTGGAGGCATTGGATGGACTGGCGCCACAGGTACGCTCACACGTTTTCTAGTTGCAGCTGTGTGTCGCTCAATGTCTGATCTTAGTTTGTGCGACCGGCTTGACCTGCACGGTGCTCAATCCCTACTATTCGCAATGTCTGTGATGGATATGTGGGAAGAGGGGGTCGATACTGACTACTTTAAACTCTACTTGTAAATACCAGTTTGAAGCTGCCTGTAACGAGTGTATGCAAGCGAATCTGTTTCCTCACATCGAACTAGAACTCTCGTGCCTTGAAGTCACATTTTGCGCCCTATCTCCTCCTAGAAAGGCAATAAGCGGTTCAAGCTGGACAGCGTCTAAAGTTTTGGATACCAATGCTTCCATTTCGGGGAATATTTAGGGCAAAACAAAAACCGTGTCGAGTCATTCGCCGCGCCGAAGCTCTTTCAGTAGGACCACCATCCTTCTCCCAGATAACTCTTGCTGTACCAGTCTTCTGTTTGTTTCGGGAACCCAATTCCCGACACTGGTAACGCTTTACTGCTATCCTCGCTGTCGGTCGAGTTTAGCTACAAGTTCTAGTGGTGCGTATCGTCGTCAAGTACGGTCTCGGAGTTCATAATGGACTCAAACCCTTAGGATGTCCAAATCAAAATGCAATATAGTGGCTCGGTGTGGCTCCCTACGTCTCTCCCTCTAGTAGCATTCGAGCTACAGGACAGAATCCCTCGCAATGTGAGCGGCCGAGGTCCTTCTTAGACCGACCGACGATTCAGCAAAGCAGATCGTCAACTTTGCGGGCACGCGCGCGGCGCATGTCGGCGTTCTCGAGGGTTTCTTCGCCGACGAGGGATGTCGAGGAGATCTATTACCTGATCACGCACGCGAGTAAGGTCCGCTCGCTCCCAGTGTCTCACACGCGCCGCGCTGTTGCCCCAGACCATGCAACGTAAGGAGCACTATGTCGGGCGCGGTTCGGTCCATCTCAGGACTTATAGGCCTGGGAGGACACGAACGAGTTGAGGGTGTTCTGCCGTCTCGCACTGTATTGCGAACGTTTCACCATGCGATGCGCGGCATGTCTCCCGTGTCATCGTATGTTACTCCTCCGATTGGCAAACAGAAGTGTCGTTCCTCCGCGCCGCCTTTGCACAGCGAAGATTGGACAGAATGGTCACCTGGGAGCCTCTATTCGCGCTGCTGCTAACATGTTCCGATTTTGACCCAGTGACGACCACAAGCGTCTTCCGGGCCTCGTATGGGAGCAGCATATTGACATCTACCCCCCTCAACTCCTTCTTCTCGACCGCGAATCCGAGGAACGTCCCTCCCCTCTCAAACCTTTCTCCGTTGCCGGGCCTGCGTTCGGAAGACCAGGGAAATCCTTGGCACGCGAATGTCATCCGGTGACCTAGCTCACGAGCAGCCCTGATTTAGTACGGGGAAAGGATCCACGCACGTACGCGCCATATTTAAACACTTCGTCGCGTTCAAGCTGACCGTCGCTCAAATTGTAGAACACCATACCCCAATATGCTACTTCACTCAATTCTGTGCGCACTGTCGCTGACCGTCACCGGCGCCTTTGCTGCGGCCGGCCAGCTCGTTCAGGTTACCAACTTCGGTCCCAACCCTACCAACGTTGGCATGTTCGTGTACACGCCCGCGAACATCGCCAACCCGCCGCCGCTTATCGTCGCGATGCATTACTGCACCGGTACCGCCCAAGCATACTTCTCCGGCACACAATACGCGAACCTCGCCGATACTCACGGCTTCATCGTCATCTACCCCAACGCGCCCGACAGCGGAGGATGCTGGGACGTGCATACGAACGCGACTCTCACCCACGATGCCGGTGGCGACTCTCTCGGCATCGTGTCGCAGGTCCGCTTTGCCATCGCGAACTACGGCGTCGATGCTACTCGCGTCTTTGCTACCGGCACATCGTCTGGTGCGATGATGACGAACGTCCTCATGGGCGCGTATCCCGACGTCTTTGCGGCTGGGTCTGCTTTTTCAGGCGTTCCATACGGCTGCTTCGCGGGTCCCGACATGTGGAACAGCCAGTGCTCCACCGGTGAGCTGATCCAGACACCACAACAATGGGTACACTTGAGCTTTGCTTGATCGTCTTGATGGGCTCACTAACATATCTATCTGTTAGGGTGATCTTGTTCGCGACGGATTCCCTGGCTATACCGGCACGCGCCCTAAGTTCCAATTCTGGCACGGTACCGCGTAGGTCTTTCCCGCGTACCATGCCCTACCTGATACTGAATCGTTTACAGCGACACTACGCTGTATCCACAAAACTTCTGGGAGGACATCAAGCAGTGGACGAACGTCTTCGGGCTTTCGCAGACCCCTACATCGAACATCACCAACGACCCTCTCCCCGGATACTCGCGCGCGTCATTTGGCCCGAACGTCCAGGCGATCCTCGCTCAGGGCGTCGGTCATACCGTCCCCGAGCAGGCCAATGATGTGCTCAACTGGTTCGGCCTGAGCACACTCACGCCCAGCATCCCGCCCACCACCGTACCCTCTAGCACCGTGGACCCCTGGCATAACCCCACGGGCGTCCTCCTTGGTCAATGGGCCCAATGTGGTGGCCTCACTTGGAGTGGCTCCACGAGTGAGTTACACGTTCATTCCATGAGTTGATGTCATTGTACTGATTGCCTTTCTTCAGCCTGTGCTCCCCCCTTTGTATGCACTGTTGACAATGCTTACTTCTCTCAATGTCTGTGATATTATGTGACGCATGATGTAGATAAGTATATGTCAAAGCAATGATAATCAAAGCACGTCCCCGTTGTTCCCGCCAACGCATGGCCGACGAAACATGACCACGAGATCCAATCCCGGTACTCGATGCGTCTGTGAAACTGTACGAGCTTCTACGATACACGGAGTGTCCAGATGTTGCGCAAAGTTCTGAACTACGTCTACGTCCTCAGGTGTTTCGCGGGTGGCACTGGCCCGACGCGGATATGGACCCGCTGAGATGTCCTGTGGACCGATGCTCCTTCGCGCTCCGAAGGACATTTGGACGATCCTCCCGGTGACGTGAGATATTTGTGCCAGTTGAGACGTGATTGAGAGGTCCCGTGCCAGCGTTTCCAGCGACACTATACCACCTGACGGTTCCATCGAGGGATCGAAGTCGCAAGAAGTGGGGATATCGAGCGTGTTCAAATGGACCGACCAGTGCAGTCGTGCAGTCAGGAAGTCGAGTAGGAAACATAATGACCTGGAGACATTTGACACTTTCAACAGACGAGCAGCTCGACGAAGTTCAACTTGAACCTGAGAGGACAATTTGTAGCTGCTGTCGTTGAAGTGCATTCGGTTATGAGTTTGCTGGAGAGCTTCCCGGAAGGTTCGGTGATGCCTATTACGAGCGTTCCGATCACGACTTTCCCCTGCAGTGACGTTGCGAGTATTTCCTCTCATGCCTTCCTCACGGCTATCGAGGTAGCCCAAAGGTAGCCGGTGACGCGGAGTCCTTAGCCATCCGAGCCGCAGAGTTCTTGCCAGACGATGCAAGGCGTTCGAAATCAAGAAGGGCCTACCGGTTATCGTTAAAATTCGTCGCTTGACGTCCTGAGATCGGAGACTCTTGACAGTTGCCCGAGACCGAACTGTAAGTCTGCGTGTAGTGAGCGGACGTTCGGCTTAGGGCGCTTGAATTACACATGAGTGTTCAGTATGCGGAGGATCAATGTATTTCTGCGGACAAAATCACGTAGACGAGAACCAGGGGATGGCGGGACACGAAGTGTGAGAGGCAAGGAAAACGTGAGGCTCGGAGCATGACGCCGAAAGCAGCGCACGTGCACGTGGCGGTATTTGCGTGTGTTAGGAATAAAAGCTAGGCGACTGCTATTTTCGTTTTCTCCAGAATTCTCCTTTAATTCCGTTCATCATGTTGCTCTGAACGAAGGGTCTCTACGGGCACTCGTACTACCAAGTTCTTATTGGACGCCTGCCGTCGTCACTCCTAGTGTCCTTGTGACTTTCTCGCCGCTCCTTCCCCAAGCGATTCCATCTACTATCTCGATGCCACGAAGTTGGTGCGCGCACATCTCCACTCTTCATCCGTGGGGAATGCAGTTCTGTTTCGCCTCATCTATCTGTTGTGACAAGCACGAAGCAGTCGGTTGATGGTCCATCCGATTGAGTCTGATACGGCCATGTGCGGCTTCTTACGGACCTTTCTGTCTCGTCATGCAAAGCCGACTCGCTGTCGATGCACACTTGGCATACAAGTTCCACCTGACTATGACGGCATCGCCCGTGAGTGTGTAAAACTTTGTATCAGCGATGGATACTGATCATGCTGTGATAGTGGGCTACTTTGTGCGCAGCGCGGCGGCCGTGTGGCATCAGAATCGATGAAAGCCTCCATGACATAGCCGACCTTCCTCTCCCGAATGATATACCCGACCACAACTGCGCGGAGGGCCCTTCCTTTCGCATAGTATATCCGGCGCGGAAGCCTCCTCTCAGGCTACGCGACAGCGTGTCATGTTTGCTTAGTCCGAAGCATCGGCGTTTAGTAGCGTGGATGATCAGGGGTGGCGTCTCACTTTTGACCCCGCTATCGGCCATGTTCTCTTCCGCGGTGGAACCGAATGAGGAGCGATATTTCGGGGCTTGTGAATACACGGGAAGCGGCGTGACGCTTTGACTATGGTATGTGACCCTTCTCCCGAGTAGATCTCTTCTGAGGTCCAGTCACAATCCAGTAATTTGTGTACCTCCCCGGGTTCGGTTACGTGTAATGGCACAGGGATGATGGAGTTTGCAACTCTCCCGCAATGAACGTGTAGATGTAACCGCACGCGGCGCGACGGGCGTTCTTCCCAACATGGTATGGCTCTCAACTTTCTCGTCGCAATGGACTCGATCAGAGATGAACACCACCCTATATAAAGTGTTTCCCTCCCTAAAGTGTCCCCTATCTTCGTCCCGTTCACAATCACCATGTCTCTCACCATTCCATCCCCACCATCTGTCCCATTCTTGGGCAATGTTACTCAGATAGAAAAAGAGGTTCCTCTGCGCTCGTTTGAGCTCCTTGCCAAACAGTACGGCGATATATTGCAGCTCAATATGCTCGGTGAGTAGCCTATGGTGATGTCATCTCCTTTCTTCTCATCTGCCTCATCGTTCTCAGGTAATACGGTCGTCCTGGTCAGCACCCAGGAGCTGCTCAACGAGGTGTCCGACGAGAAGCGTTTCCGCAAGAACGTCACCGCCGGTCTGTGGCAAGTCCGGAATGCAGCTGGGGATGGCCTATTCACGGTTTGTAGACGGTTACCCGCCCTCCCGTATCTTCCAAAGCTCACCTCATTCACAGGCCGATGTCCCGAAAGAACAGAACTGGTACATCGCGCGTGCGTTCTAAGCGTCCTCCGTGGGACCCTGCAGGAGCTTACCTGGATAACTCAGATCGCATTCTCATGCCTTCATTCAGCACCATGAACGTGCGGAACATGTTCGACGATATGGTCGACGTGATCACACAGTTGGGAGACAAATGGGAACGGTGAGGCTATCCGCCCTCCGCTCCAAATCACATCTCACAATGAGACCCAGTTTTGGCCCACACTACAAGATCGAGCCGTCGGTCGACTTCACTAGGCTGACTCTCGAGGCTATCTGCTTGTGTGCAATGTCCTACAGGTGAGCTGGCCTTTGACTCGAACGTATCAAATCAGACCGACATACCGCTACCCAGGATGAACTGTTTCTACCAGGTACATTCGCACAATAGTCACTGAGAGTCTGAGATAGCTCATGACTGATTATAATCTGCGCAGGAGGACGTGCACCCCTTTGCTCGCGCAATGGCCGATTTCCTGTTTGAGTCAGGCAATCGTGCCAAGCGCCCCACTATCGTCAACTCTTTGATGCGTAGCGCGAATGCCAAGTATGAAGAGGACATCAGCGTCATGCTGAAGCTAGTAGACGACAGTAAGCCGCTTGCATACGAAAACTAGAGAAGAAACGCTGATCGTAGCTTTGTAGTCCTGCAGATGCGCAAAGAGCATCCGACCGACAAAAAGGACATCTTGAACCTGATGCTGACTGGCAAGGATAAAGAGACAGGCCAGGGCATGACTGAAGACAACATCAAGAAGAATGTCAGTTTGCTACGGACTCGTCATGCTCCACGACGATCTAATTACACGAACAACAACAGCTCCTGACTTTCCTTATAGCTGGTCACGAGACTACATCTGGTATGTTTTCAAACCTCGTCTACCACATGAAGCGCGCTAATACGGCCCGCGCAGGAATGCTGACATTCATCCTCTACTTCCTCCTGAAAAACCCAGAGGCTATGCGCAAGCTGCGCGAGGAGATCGACACTATGATCGGCGGCCGCGCCATGACAGTGAACGACGTCCACAAACTCCCCTATCTCATCGGTGCGCTAACTGGCATTTTCTCATGCGACGTAGGACTCATTAAGTTTCAGCTGTCATGCGGGAGACCTTGCGTCTTGCTCCCTCGGCACCCTTCCGCTCAGCAACTCCGCTTGAGGATACTACCCTAGCAGGCGGAAAGTACGCGGTGAATGTAGGAAGCACCGTCATGTGCGGAATATACATGGTGCACCGGGACCGCAAAGTTTGGGGTGACGATGTGTGTTGTTTGTTCTTATCCTAGTATCCGCCCCAGCTAAACACATTTCATAGGCGGAACAATTCCGGCCTGAGCGTATGCTTGACGGCAAGTTCGAAGCGTTGCCCGTGAGTCTGATCTACGTCATATCCCGACCCGTCATAATGACTTTTTCTGTCAGCCGAACGCCTGGCAGCCATTCGGTTATGGCATGCGAGGCTGCATCGTAAGTCGAACAACCACCAGTCCATACCCAGACGAGAGTTCATTGTTCCCCAGGGCCGCCCATTCGCCTGGCAAGAGGTCCAGATCACGATAGTGCACCTCTTGCAACGCTTCGACTTCGTCCTCCACGACCCCTCGTACGACCTCCAGCTCAAGCAGACGCTGACGATCAAGCCAAACAACTTCTACATCCACGCAATCCCGCGTGCGGGAAAGCCGACGATCTTGGCTACGCCGTCGTCCGGTCTTCTCAGCGCTCGCGATGGAACCCTCCACACCGAAGGTGCGTAATGAGGCCCTGAAATCGATGGCTCCCACTGGGTTATTGGAACTGGTGCGAAGCTGATTTACGGCGACGCTCCCACAGATGGCTCGCACTCCGTAGCGGCAACAGACAGCCTGAAACCGCTGTACGCGTTGTACGGCTCAAACACAGGAACGTCCGAAGCGTTTGCCCAGCGCATCGCCTCCGAAGCTGCCGCACACGGTGAGGACGCGCGTATTCGTGACAACGTCTATTCCTTCTCAATCTCGCTCCTATTAGGTTTCAAGGCGTCGATCGGGACCTTAGACTCTGTCGTAGGCAATATGCCCACAGATGGGCCGGTGGTGATCGTCACTGCGTCTTTCGAGGGTGCGCCTCCTGGAAAGGAACTCTTGTGGTCGGACTGACAGTATGCCAGGACAACCTGCGGACAATGCCGCCCACTTCGTCGAATGGCTCTCGAGCCTTTCCGGCTCCGAACTCGAGAAAGTCTCCTTCGCCGTCTTTGGGTGTGGAAATCACGATTGGGTCAGCACCTACCAGCGGATCCCAACTCTCTGCGACGATCTGCTGTCCAAGCGCGGTGCGAAGCGTCTCCTCGACAGGGGCGCGGGCGACGCGGGCTCCGGCGACTTCTTCGAGACCTTCGACCACTGGGAGATCGACCTCTGGAGTACCCTCGACAATGTGAGACTGATCCATTCTCGTCGTGATCCGCACTTGACGATACCACGATGGCTAGGAATATGGGACGACCGCAGGCGAGAAGACTGACGGCGTTGAGGTAAAAACTGTGGCGTCTGGTACAGCCAGAGCAGCAGTCTTGCGCCAGCCCGATGCCACCCTGGGGACTGTCGTTGAGAACAAAGTCCTCACCGCTCCGGGCGTGCCCATCAAAAGACACATTGGTTCGTCGTTGTCGTCATTACAAGGGCTCTCTGCTCACAGACACTCCTTCAGAGTTCGAGCTTCCTGAGGGCACAGTTTTCCGCGCTGGAGATTATTTGGCCATGTAAGCCGTTCCCACTTGGTTCAGGCCTTGGACTTACAGTTGGCTAGTCTTCCGATGAACCCGCCTCGAGACGTAAAACGAGCCATCGCCCGTTTCGGACTTTCTCCGGAGCAGGAGGTGTGTGTAGACATCTCATCGGCATCGATTGCATCCCTAACCTGTTCTGGTCCAGGTCACGATCAGCACGCAAGGACCATCGTCATTACCCGTTGACCGGCCCATCAACCTCTCAACTCTGCTAAGTGGATATGTCGAGCTCTCGCAGCCGGCCACCACGCGCGATCTCCGCGAGTTAGCGAAAGCCAAAAGCTCGGAGGGAACTGTCGGGAAACTGGAACACTTATTGGCATCTTACGCAGAGGCCGTCTTGGCTAAGCGCCTCAGTCTTCTCGACATCCTAGAGGCCTATCCCGACCTCGACATTTCCCTCGGCAAGTTCCTGCAAATGCTCCCCAGTATGCGCGTCAGGCAGTACTCGATCTCGTCTTCACCGCTCGCAAACCCGCAGCGCGTGTCGCTCACGCTCAGCGTCTTGGAAGCCCCCGCCATCTCGGGACGCGCCGAGCCGTTCCTCGGCGTAGCATCTACGTACCTCGCCAGCCTGCGCGCCGGCGACAAGGTGCAGATCGCTGTACGCCCGTCCAACGTCGCGTTCCACCCCCCAAGCGACCTCACGCTGCCGCTCGTCATGATCTGCGCCGGGTCGGGCCTGGCGCCCATGCGCGGCTTCCTGCAGGAGCGCGCCACGCAGAAGCAGTCCGGACGCGAAGTCGGCAAGAGTGTCCTGTTCTTCGGGTGCCGCGACCCAACGCAGGACTACCTGTATTCGGACTCCGATCTGAAGGCATGGGTAGACCTGGGCATCGTCGACGTCAAGCCTGCGTTCTCGAGAGCTACAGAGCAGTCGCACGGGTGCAAGTATGTCCAGGAGTAAGTCTTCACATCTACGCTTCAGTCGGTCCCGAGCTGATTAGTTCTGTAGCCGCGTGTGGCAGGACCGCGCCGACATCATTGCTGCGTGGCATGCGGGAGGCAAGGTTGGTCGCCTGTCTCGTGTGCAAACCGCGCCAATACTGATTATTGCTTCTAGTTTTATGTCTGTGGTTCACGAAAGGTGGCTTCGGCCGTCAAGGACAAGCTAGTTGCCGTGATCGAGGACGTGAACAAGGTGGACACCGCACAAGCAACCGAAATGTTCTCTCGCATGGTGCAGGACCGCTTTGCCACCGACGTATTTGAATGAGCGGTATCTCTTCCAAGTTAGTCGCTGCGCTTCACGTCGCACTGCTTGTCCCTGTATCAGTTTGACTGCAAACCCAACTCGCAAACGCTGTGTATTGTAGAAATCAAACGTGTATTGTAGAAATCAAACTTCTATCCTCGACACATGGCCCAACTTGAACGGATGGCTCCAGGAGTCACCCTGGTCAAAGTCACGGATCATGTATCGTACGACTATAAGTTTCTTGGTCTGCGCCGTGCTCTTCTGTAATACGCAACGGGCGTCATCGATATCCCGCTTGCTGACGATATCTATCCAACGCTTGAGATCGTCTGCTTGCTCCTCTTTCTTGAAGGTCTCGACACTGCAGGTGATGTGTATCTCGGTGAGAAGAGGGAACCTGTTCATTTCCTTGAGCTAGAGCGACGTCAGTGTTTGCTACGCGCGGTTCGGGGGAATGTGCTGACATGATCTCCAAACCGAACGTGGAGTTTCTTGAGCTTAGGCGCGGCTTTCATTAGCCCTACGCAAGGCACCGTCAGCGAGGCAGGATGTTGAAGTCCAGAAAACGCGACTCACTCTTCACCAGCTGATCGGAATGCAAAAATATTCCCTCGATGGATTCGACGTTCCTGCACTCCTTGGTCATTGGAGTGAGTAGCTTGCCGCCATCGTCTTCATTACAAGTGACATCCCGGACCTCCGGGCAGGCGCGAAGTATGTGGTGTGCGCAATTGGGTAGGATGATGGTACGGATCTGGGGGTACTTTTTGCCCTCGAACGCGTCTTTGAGGGCAGTCGTCATCTGAGAGTGGGCGTGGAGTATCCGGAGGGTGTGCAGATGCGGCAGGTGCGCGAGGCACGTCGCGAAAGCGGGCAGAATGGTCCCGATAGAGTAACGCGTCAGGCTGACTGTGACCACCCTACGTCAAACGTCGCCAAGTGTGAGTCCACGCAAACTACGCGTACGACAAGACGCACCGAACATGTCGAGCCAGGTCTGGAGTTTCCGTCAAACCCTTTGACGTCCTCTCCAAACGCTCGCCCAACTGCTTGTACCACACCTTGCCACCCCGAACCATACAGGCTTCAACATGCTCGTAGTATCGGGGCAGGCAAGTGGCACGCAGCGCGCGACAGGTTTGCGTCAATGGCCGAAGAATGTCGCAGCGATATGCGAAGTCGGCCGCGTCGAGATAAGGTGCATTTCTGAGCACATCCTCGCGAGTAATCAAACGAGATCCTGCCAGGAGTTCGTCGTCAATCAACTCAAAAACTTCCACGGGGAGCGAGAGGAGACCCGAAGTTGTTGAGGCAAGCGCAGGTGTAGTGCCAACGTCGGAGGTCCTCTTTTTCTTCTGCTCTGCTTTTTGAGGAGTATCATGGACGGGTGTGTTTCCAGCTTTTCTGCGCTTGGAAGCTCGTGGAGGCATCTTCGTGATTAGAATATACTCGGACGGGGTAACGAAGAGCGATGAGCTCGGTCGTCGACCTCCTAGCTGGTAGCAAGCTGGTAGCAAGGCGGATCGAACACTGCATCAGATCGGTTCACCCGCATCTGTGATCTGCTTATGTCAGCGTGAGATATCGGGCGTCTACCACGCTGCAAACACAGGTCGCTGCTCACATCCATCTTTCATCTCATCCTGGTCTCTCGTCGTTGGTTACTGCTCATGGCGACGAACGGAAGGCCATCGTCTCAACGCGACACCGTTGGATCGAGTAGCTCGGTCCAAGGCTCCTCACGGTCCGACCGGACGAGTCGTTCGCAGCAAAGCGTGCGTCGACCTGTTTCGCATGTCTTAACTCGCTGACATTCCGGCAGCCAGCGATAGAAAGTGCCGTTACACGCCTATTAGTCTCCATTAAGGCGCTCCTGGAGACACTGACCGCTTGGAGTAGTAACAGGAAAACCGAGAACGACGTGAGCGATGTGTACGTGCGCTTGGGGAATGACTTCAACGCCGCGGTCGCAGCATTTGGGTCGTTCAAGATAGACATGACGTGAGCATCCTGCTTCTGAAGCGGTGGCATGACTCACGCCATAGGTTGTAGCGAACTCATGTCTGTTCCTGATGAGCTGCGTGGGGTCCTCGAACAATGCTTGTCTGAGGACGCGTCTCCGCAAACTCTGGAGATATATCTCCCTGACGTACGCAAGATAATTACGAAACTGCTGCAGGGTCTGCGCGGAAAACAGTCCATCTACCGACAGGTTGTCTCCGACTCCAAGCACCGATCATCGACGTCGGATTCGAGTCGTCCGGACAGTCGGGCGTCTCGCACATCGCGTAGAGACACCGCTGCGTCCACTGCATCAACGAGGTCCGATGCGTCGAACCCTCGTGATACAGTGCAGCCGTCGGACAGCCTGTCCCGCCGCAGCGCGACATCCAACCGACGCAATCCATCTATCACCAGTATGCCTCCCCCTCCGCCGCCGCCCCCAAGCGAGCCAGAACAGTTTATCGGTGGATTTGCAGCGCCAGACCTACAGCACCGTGCTTCAGCACCAACTCAGCCACAACCACGGCGAGAGTGGTCTGATGGTGTGCCGCGACCGCCTTCACGAGCGGTATCCGCTGCTGCAACTACAACGGAGATGCAGCGGGATGCTCGAGCAACCACGCCACAACCCACACCCGTACCACGTCCACCATCGACCATTTCGCAGGTCCCCAGCCACGTGAAGCGTTACTCTTTAGTTGACCGGCCGGTATCGTCGCCGACGCCGCCGCCGGTCGTGTCTACACCCACACCTCCTCCTGCCGTTGTTGTCGACGAGGCGCCAGTGGTCAACGGAACCAGTTCCCCACCTCAGTCCACTCTGCCCGTACCGCCACCGCCACCACCGTTCTTAGACTCGCCACCGCCAGATGCCCCCGCTGTGCAAAGTTCGCTTGCGGCTCTCAAACAAAGCGATGTGTTGGAGCGCCGTGCGTCTAAGCGATTCTCAACTTACAACATCTCGAAGATGACGGGTGGCTCGGTACGAGGCATGGGGTCTCACTCCAATAGGAAATCCATGGCCGTATCATCCGCCCTCACCGCGGGCGATCTGGCGGTACTTACGGAGGAGAACGAGGATGAACCAACACCGAGAAAGAGAGATAGAAGCAAGGCATCACAACGGTCGCGTGGACCTTCGCCCATCCTAGAAGATGAGGAGGAAGCTCCGACACTTGCACCTGTACCATCCCCATCTCGAGGTCCGTCACCAGCGCGTGTACCTTCAACGATACCAGAACAGAAGGAGCTCCCTCCACCACCGATAATTTCCCAGTCGGCCAACGAACCGTCACCAGAACGCTCTACGGAATTGTTTGCTGTCTTTTTGCAGCTGGGCCGCGAGGTCAAGAAGGTCACCATCGAACCTGGGCTGTCTTACTCGAGTCTACGGGTCCTATTTGTAGACAAGTTTTCGTATAGTCCCGGACAAGACAACTTTCCGGCGATATATATTCGGGACCCCTCGAGCGGTGTTCAATATGAGCTCGAAGACATGGATGAAGTCAAAGATCGCTGTCTTCTCTCGTTGAATATCGAACGTGAGTAGTATCATATCCTGGCGAGACTATCTCTGAACTTCATCCAGCTCTTGACCAAATCAAACAGCATATTGACATGCACATGTCGACATTGTCACAAGAAGTTAAAGACCTTCGGTCTGTCATTTCTAGTACCACTCGACGCAACTCCGTCCCACCCCCGATGATCATCGGGCAGCCTCTAGGTGACAGTACACCACAGGCAGCACGGCCTACAGACAGGCAGTTCCGCAACGTTGCGAGGCGTCTCTCGCGCATACTTCCCGAAGAAGAGGTTTCTGCACGCACGTCACCTGAACCAATTGCCCCGCAGGTGACGGGCGTGCACCCACAAATGACGGGCGCTTCTGTGATGACGGAGGCCTCGACACGGATAGTCTCCGACTTGAAGACACAGTTCGACGAGGTGCAAAATTTACGCCGCGATCTTGGTGCTATGCGACAGCTGTACACCGACTTCGTAAAGCAGACAAAAGAGTCCCTCGCGGCGTTGCGCACGAAGACTCAGAGCGTGCGCCAGCTGGCGACCGTGAAGGTGGGCGGCGCGCGCGCGTATATCGACGACGGAAAGACGAAGCTGGATAGCCGCAGCCAGAACGTGTTGACCAAGATGGAGGAGCTGCAGGACACCGTCGAGGCGATTCGTGACGACGTCTTGAAGCGCAACGTCTCGCCGCGCCCACAGGTGTTGAAGAGCATCAAGGCGGATTGCGATGCTGTCGCTCAAGAGCTGGAGAGCTTGAAAGAGCACGTGCAGACCGTCAAGCCGATGTGGAAGAAGACGTGGGAGGAGGAGCTGCAGAACATCGTCGAAGAGCAGCAGTTCCTGAGCCACCAAGAGGAGTTGCTTGGGGATCTTTTGGAGGACCACAAGGCGACTCTTGAGGTTTATGGGCACGTCGAGAAGGTCATCTCTTTGCGAGGATCCGGCGTCGCGAAAGTCAAGGGGCGCACGTTCAGACCTCCCCCGCCGGTCGAGGAGGGCCACGCTGGCCTCAGCAACGTGATGCTGGAAATCCGTGGGTCCGCAGTGGACGCCGAACGACGCCTGAAGGCTATCGCCGCGAACGAGAAGCTCCGGCAGAAGGAGCTGGAGAACCGGTCTGACGAGTTCCAGTCAGAGCTCACTGGGTTCGTCTCCGGGAAGAAGCTGAAGATGACCGGGGGCGCGGAGGAGGTGGAGCGTGTTAGGCAGAAGCGGAACGACATGACGCTCAAGGCGATGTTCACGGGCTCCAGCGCGACACCCGGATCCAGCTCAGGCACGCCTTCTCCGTCGCTGTCAGCTGAGAGAGAGCTTGGGTCTCCGACAGCTATCTCGCCCTGAGCTTCTTGTGTTATTGTGCTACGTACTTTGTTGTTCATGAAGTATCTTTTACTGTATAGTTGCTTTTTTGCTGCATGTTAATCAGGACACTTCTTTCGCCACAGTGTAGACAGCTCTTTTCGTTGCAATTTGTGTCTGTGGTCAACGTCTCATGCCAAGTCCATCGACCTCAATAGGAAGGAGTGCATCGTGCGATCCTAATACATGTGAACGACCATCGGCGTTGCTCCCGCCCCCATTCACATTAGTACTCGCGTCTTGTTCAAGAAATAACCCTTCGATCCATCAGGTTTTGGCCAGTCCAACGTGTGCTGCCCCTGACATCATGCCCGGTGCAACTCGCGATCTCGGATGTCTGTTTCGACACCGTGTTCGTGGTCGGGCCCGCGCTGTCGCGATTCGTTGTTCAAACAAGGTGTAGTGTTCCACACCACGCACTGAGTGGCATATCTGCTCACTCAAATCGCGCCGTCTGGGGGCGCCGTTGGTGACTATAGTACCCGCTTCTGGTACTGAACAGTAGAGGAATCCGCCATATCTGAGTCTACCAGCAAGGTGCACAAAGCTAGCCTTCTAGTTAGTACTTAAAAGGCGCAGATGATCATGCATGCTACCTTTATCATTACGAAGTAATTGCGACCGTAGCTAAGTTACCGCAGGACTGAGAAGCACATCACCGTACCCACCAACCAAGCGCCGCGATATCATGAACGCGACACGAAGTTCGAACATGCATAGCCGTCGAACACCACTGCAGACTCGTCGATCTTCTGCTGCACAGTAGAATCAATTTCTAATGTAAAAGAGCCAGTCGATGGCGACGTGTGGTGGAATGAATCAATAGACGTACTACTTGAATGTCATTGTTGAATACGACTCGGATCCCTCTTGGATCCCTTGCCGCCCAGGGCGCGCCCACGTGCGCCGCTGACATAAGCAACAATTTCTTGTGGCGTGATGGCTCTGAAGGGCTTCGCATTGCAGGAAACCGATAGAAGGTGTCGGGAGATAGACCTGGTAGCAGCGTATGATATTAGTGAGGCGTCGCAAACCATACGTCGCCAAACGCACTCACCAAACGAAAGTCTTCAAAAACCTCCGCCCAACGAGCGCCTACGATCCAAAATGGGCGAGATCGTCTAGATTTTGCATGAGACGACTTTTGCTCGCTCTTGCCCGGAACCACCACACACTGTACGAACAAACAGTCTTCATGCCAGATTTCTGTAAGTCAATCGCGTTGCAGTGAAAGACATGAGCGCATCTGACGCTTCTTGTCATTGGGGCATGATTCAGGTGATACTGAATTCCAGGATGCGGCTCCTCGTCGCTTTCCCCGCGGACTGCAGGACAACGTTTTCGAGATCCTCCCCGTAGAGCTATGGCTGCACATATTCCGATCTTCGTCCCTCGAAGGGAAGGATCTAGCTTGCTGCACGCTTGCATGCCAGGCTTTCCGCGGACTTGTGCAGCCCCTCCGCTTTCACACGGTCTCCATACATATTCCACACGGTCAACACCAGAGACAGATCGTGGAGCAGAGGCTCAAATTTGCATCGTCTCTCGAGATTGCGCCTGCCGTACGAACTATATCCCTGAACGGCGTCCAGCGTTCCAAGGACTTACAGGTCGCAGATGAAGCACTTCTCATGTCGCTTCGCGCGGCCTCTTCGTCCCTCTTCAATCTCAGAAACTTCGAGATTCGCGACATGTGCATCACGGAGGACGTTCTTGCGATAATACTGAATACTCCAAGACTTCAATGCATTTCCATCACGGACTGCGACGTCCGCTGCGATGCCGGCAGCACAGCCCGACCCTCGTCGTTGAAGGCGGTGCGGTTCACCTATCGCGAAACATTCCGCCCTTTGCCTCCCCGAGTCCGTGACCTCGTCACATTTTTGACAGCGGGTTCTATACAGGAAGTCTCGCTCACATCGCGCGGCAACCAGCAACTCGGGGAGTTCGTACGGACCACCGCGTCAATTCCATCGTTACAGCGCCTTACGCTGAACCGCAACGCTTTATACAACGAAGGGTTTCTGATGGCTGTATGCGGTGGCAAATACGGCACCCTCACAAGCTTAACCCTCAGTCCTGTCGACGCCATGGTTATGCCCGCTTTTCAGACGCCTCCTTCGCTGCAACCGTCATTTCTCCCCAAACTGACCCACGTCGAAGCTGAGTTGGCCGACATCAGCGCCTTCAGTGGTCTACGCCTCTCTCAGCTTACGATCCACTGTGCAGGCGACTTGAAATACGCTCACCAGTTCGGCTATATTCACAAAGCCGCCACCTCGAATGCCCCGTCGATCAAAGTTCTCGTGTCGGGAAAAGTTTCGGAGGCGTTCCTGTTCGCATTGTTGGCCTCCTTGACGCATGCCCGCCACCTCGAGATTTCATGCTCGAGGCTTAGGCCACATGACAGAGCAGAGGATCTAGATCCGGATTTAGAGGAAGCATATCCGGATTTAACGGTGAGCAGCACCCACGCTCATTCGTAATTCACAAAGCTCATTGCTCGATCGAAACCAGTTCTACGAAATGTTGTTAGCTCATGAGGTCAAGCCCATGCACATCCCAGAATCTGTGGCTATCATCACTCGGACGTCGTCGCTGCCCCTGAAGGACGCCGACGAAGTCTTTCCCGAGTTCGTCTCGAGGCTTCGCCACAAATACCCCGGCCTGAAGCACTTCGCGTTTTCCGGCCATTCATCACACGTCCGTTGGGCGTCCCTCGATTACTGCCCTCCATCGCAGCCCGTCGGGACATCGATGTTTGACCATTTCAAGACGGTTCGTTGGGCGTGGTAATTCTTGGCTCTACAGTAGAGAATTAGTCTACAAAATTGCTTCCCCATCTCCCTAATCGCTCACCCGCTGATATTCGAGAGAAAGAGGCATAGTTCGTACCGTAGTAATCTTTATGCGCGATACGTGTAATAATCACCTTTTCGTCGTATTGTATTGATAGCATAGTCGTAGACGGAACATCACACGAGAAGAAATGACGGGACGAGAACCAGGTTTTGTCTCTTTGGCTGTCGTGTCGCCCGCGGGTCGGGTTGCTTCGCGCCCGACTGGTTCGTGCATCTCGGGAGCCCTGAAGGATCAGCTGCAGCTTATTAACGAGCAATTGAGAGGTGAGTAATTCCTATGAACTTGTGAAGTGAACCTCGATGCCACAGTACTAAGTTGACGATTTGCATCGAGATTGGAGTGCGTGTATCGTCTTTAATATACATGTGGACAGACGTTGCATACTTGCACTGCAGGTAAGTATCTGGAATTCCGTCAGACGACGTACGCGTCGGATTTCTGCTGCTCAGCGGAATCGACGTGCGGTTCGTGCATCTGCAATTTATTGAGATGTCACGCAAAATCGGGGAAAACAAGTAACATACCGGGCTTCCGCTATTGATGGCGCCGGCGGCAAAAGGGCGAGAGGAGGGTGAGATATTCGAGAGATGTACAGAAATGAGGTCGCCCGCGGTATTGTTCCGTAAGGACTCGCGGGCGTTAAGTGATGCGAGAAGTGAGTTCAGCAAGACTAGGCGCATGATATCAGTGGCCCGACGCAGTACACAGGAAGACTAGATCACGCTTAGGTAGAATGAAGAACAGCCCCAGATAGATAAGGCTGCCCGGCATAGTCGCGAACTATACGAGGCTGGGGTGAGAAAGGCCTGTGCGAGGGAGCTCTGTACACACCGTGACTAAACACGCCACTGCAAGCAAGCTACAAAATATGTCAGCTGTGCTCACGAATGAGTACGGGAGGAAAGCTACCTGGTCAGGGCACCAGAATTGATGCTGTAAAGCATGAGGACGCGGATGACAGAGTCTGTGTTTCTGAAACCTGTTCGCCGCTTCCACAGCATGGCGCACAAGGAAACAGCAATGAGGACATCCGCCACAGCTCCGGCCGTCAAAGTGGTGTAGAGAAGCCACTGCACCGTCACGTGAGCACAAGATCGAGGCGGAGGGGTTGTTTGAAGATAAGCGACACGTACTGAGTATCTGGTGTAGTTTGCAAGTACGCGAGCTGTGATCCTGCCAAGCATTTCGTTATACTTCAACTACGCAGGCATGTCATCCGCTTTCTGACATACATGAGAGCGGCTTGTGCTGCGGACCGACTTGCATTAGCCCTATCCGTGATAAAAAGCACCGAGATTCCCACCTGTAGTTCCGCCTGCCCCATTTCATGGTCAATATCGTCAACGCATTAGCTAAATTGCTCACATGTAGCTAATATTGTTACCAACCCCTGGAGGCGGAAAGGTCGATGATGATGAACTGATGGGCTGTTTGGATTTACTCACGATCGCTGCCAGCAGCCAAATGTTCTTATTGCTGACTGCATATGACCGTTAGCGGTGCCATGATTGAATTGGGGATGGCAACGCTCACAACGCCAGATCCGATACATGAATACTCTAGAGATGTAGCGTCAGTTACTATGCGCACTGTTGAAAAGAATCTCGAGCACTACTGACCCCCTTATCAACACGTCGCTGATCCCTGCGATGAGTACATGGACCTTCAACACCGTTTGGTAAATATTCTTGGTTCTCATAAACAGAAGCACTACGCACCGCGACAGTTCTATGAGGGCGCTCCTCTTATCAGAAAGGATACCAGGAGAAAGAAAGCCAGGGACGATACTTCGTGATTTTCAAGAAGGCCACAGGGTTGTCATAATTTGATATTGCATAGTAGTAGACAGTATGCGTTATTAAAGCCAGATGCGTCGTATCAAGGGCCCTATAAAAAGGCTGGTCACATGTTCGAGCCACAGACGTACATTGGCTGCTCGCTCACCAAAGGGCAGTCACCTCGTGAAGTCGCAGTCAAAGTCTGCGCAGCAACAGTATGAAAAGAGTACGTACTAGGGCCTTGAGCATGGCCGTATCACGGTGGCTGCGACCGTGGTATATGTACACCTGGACACTCGTGACGCCATATAACCTGATAAATTGCCCAGGTCATACTGTGGACAGATATATAGACATTGGAGGGCACCCACACAGAAGCAAGGACACATCCTACATCAAAGGACGCGTCGTAAGTCGCAGAATCAAGCGGAGTTAGACGGCATTACATACCAATGAAGAGCGCTCCGAGCGAAACGTCCAGCTTGAGCGCGACCGTCGATGCGAGGGGGACAGACATAGTGATGTTCGGGGTTTTCCTCCTCGATCTTGCCGCACATATACAGCGAGTGCCACGGCACATTTTTTGGATGCCGTGGGGCCCCAAGTTGTGGGCCAAGCATTGTCTGGCAAGTCCACCTGCGTCTGGGAAGAGTGATTGAGCAACCATGAGGCTTGATGAACACCGTGACCGCTGCGCGCCATCTGACGATGGATCGGGAAGAGCCAAGGCCGCTGCCCTAGATTCCCAAGCCTGCATAGCATGCCTTCCTCGTTCCGTGATATCATGGAGCATGGTGGTGAACTGGCATTGATAACTTGAGCAACATTTGGTCCTCCATTGACGACGGAGATCGGTTCAAATCGCACGAGCGAAGGCGTTTTTCGTCTGGTGACTCTGGTCGAACGACGAGAACTGAACATATATTGGGCATTGCACGGTGCGTCGGACGAGTCAATACTGTGCTCTACGCTGACGATGAGCGAGACTGACGATGCTGTGGACGGTCGTTGTTCGTGTCGCTGTCGCGTACCCCATGAACAGCGCTTCTTGAACCGCAACCACCACCATCTCGAGTAGGCGCCGAGCACTCGGCCTGCAGTGAAGTGCCTCTCTCGAGCTCTATTCTACCAAACACCTACCAT
>ALYI01003880.1:0-75014 GCA_001969225.1 Ceriporiopsis andreanae CBS 279.92 | reverse complement strand
GTGTGGATATATGTGTCGACCCCGCGTGCGCGGGGGATGGGAGGCGAGGACGGTGCGGTCAGCGTCCCGGTCGCGCGTGACCGACACGGCAGGGATGAATGACACAACTCGTCCACGATGGGAGGCCGAGGGGCCCGCCGCTGCTGACACCATCGCAGACTAGAAGCTCTGGGGAAGCGAAGAGGGAGCGGGATCAGCCGCATGTCCGTGTGCGCGAAGGGAAGGAGCACTCACGGTGTAGTTGGGGACGGCGGCGACGTTGACGTTCACGCCGTATCCGGGGCCCACGAGGCTGCTGGCGTCGTAGCAGGCGGGTGCGGCTCCTGGGTAGTCGATGTTACACCCGCCGTAGCTTGCACTGAGGCTGTCAACGGGATCCGCACCTGCGCCGAGGCCAGAGGTGTTGAAGGCGAGGTCCAGCGGGCTTTGCGGGAGCGACGCGTATCCCTCTTCGTGCGCGTGGATCAGCCCCGGTGTCGCGAACTCGTATTCGTGGTGACTGGGCTGGCTCGACTGGTACTGCCGTTGGGCGGACTGTGGGAACGCGCGAGTCATGAGGGCCGGCGGAGGCATGGCGCGGGAGGACTGCAGCAATGAATAGTCATCGAAGTCCCCGAGGTCCGGCTGTAGATGGGCAGCGGTCAGCGATGATGATTGACACTCGAAAGGAATGAAGACTGACACTTGAGTCCCCAGAGTATGTTGTGCAATCGCCGTTAGACGAGACAGGTGACTGAGGCGTTGGCGACTGGCAGGTGTTGAAGGAGTACATGACCTCGAGGGCAATGTCCTCTATGGGCGATGGCGAAGAGCTCGATGGGCTCGAGGAGGTGCTGTCGGTTGTTGATCCACGAACGACTTGCTGGAGGATAGTGTAGGCACTAATATCTGAATGTAGGCATACAAATTATTAACGATTCCGACGACGGGGCGGGAAGCATCGGTGACCGACCTGAGCACTGGCAGATGCGTGACCAGAATTTTGGAACGAGGCGGGTGCTGTAGTAGAATATACATTCGACCTCCGCCGTCCACTGGCCAGGCATGCACGACGACGAAGCCATCGAAAGCTCGTTGGTCTCTTCGTGCACGACCGCGCCGTTCTGGTAGACCTTGAAGGCCGAGTAGCTGTTCGCGGGCAGCGCGGTGCCGCACTTGAAGGTCACAGTGTTGTCGATGGCACGAATCGGGCGCGGGCCGTTGAAGAACGCGGGTGAGGGCGACGCAGGCGAAGCTGCCGCGGCCGACCAGGGAATATGGTCAGGCAGCACGTCGATCTGCACGAACTCGCGACTGGGGCTCTGCGGGGCCGCAGACTCGGATGCCTGTGCGGCCTCGTCGTCCGTGGGAGGGTCTCCCGGGCGCCGCGAGAGCAGCTTCAAAACTTGATTGCCGCGAAAAATTTCCATCGTTCAGTATCTTGAGAAGGGGGAGCAGGGCGTAGAGGTACTCACTGCGCTTCCCTTCGCAGGTGTCTCGGAGCTGCTGGAGGCGGCTGCCGACTTGCTTGGGAGTCCTGCGCTTGCCCGTCACGTTGAAAATATAGTCCGAGATGAACTTGTTGCGCATGGGGAAGCGTCCGAGGGCGCGTGCGGACCGCGTCTCTACCGGCCTATATTTCTCGAGGCCTGCAGGAATGCAAGGCACGGATGCTTGTGAGTCGAATTAAACAGATGAAATAATATTTGGACGAACCTTCGACGAGAGCCGCTTCGAGATACGGGGGCCACACCACTTCGCCCTTGCCCTTGATTGTCTTCCAGCATTTTCTCCCGGTGACGATGGTCTGTATCGCGTCGTTGGTACCTGCGGAGGAAGTGGACGGCACGGCGTAGGAAAGGTCGTCCGTGGACGAGATGCGCACGTATTGGCGAGGGGACATCGACATGGTGGTGAAGGAGGGTGTGTGGTTGGCGAGGATGTCCGCGTCGTGGTCGACGTCGGGAGGAGGTGATGGGGAACGGGGCGGGATGTTGGAGGGAGGGAGGGAGGACGAGATGAGTTGTTATATAGCGAATCATGTTAGTGAGGATCGAAGGTAGTGGATAGACGCGGGGCACTGGTTAGCTCGGAGATCGCGACCTCCCGTCTTCGGCAACCTCTTGGAGGGTTAATTGAATATTTCCCACGAGGAAAAGAAGCCTTTTCCAGTCTCACGCACGCATCGAATCAAACCACTAAACAAGTCCTCCACAGAAAAATCAGACGACCGCACGAATCGAGAGATTCTCTCTTCTAGGGATCAATCTCCAGATACGGGGGCGCGACCCGAGCCGTGGGCGCAAATCCGAAGCAGGAAGAGAACCCAACACTGCGAGTGCAACGGCCCAGGTGACGTTGTGCCCATCGTCGTCCACCCTCCCACAACGCGTGTGCACCGCTGGGCATGCCCGCGACGTGCCACGCCGCACGCGCATGTTGCGCGCCACCGCTCTGTTCGCGCCGTCCAGGCTATCGGTCGCCCCCATCGCGTCCACCGTCGCGAGATCCCGAGCTGGGCCCGCTTGGCCGCTGAGAGGCAAAGCGCACCTCACGATCGTCCGAGGTGATTGCGAACAGACGTCAGTGCTCGCGAGCCGTGCCCGCCACAGAGGCGCATCTATCGAGGAGCTGCACGAGGGGACAAGCGAGATCCTGCGAGGGGACCGCGATGCTGCACGCATCAAAAATTCATCTCGCATCCCGATCGGGCCATGTTGCGGGCGCCTGGCGTGGGGGTCGCATTCGCTACGGTACTTGGTCATGGTCCGCAAAGAGAACAAGGAAGAGAGGGAAAGGATGTGTCGCGGCTGTGCGCGTTGTGGTCGGAGGCGGTTGCAGTGCTGGAGGAGAACCCGAGGCGTCTCTCAAGCTCGATGATCTGCGTGCACCCTCTCTCGGCGAGCTGACATAATACTATCCAGATCTCAGATTTATTCATTTAATCAGCCGACGCCACACCGAGAGACCGAGAGCCCGGCGCCAGTCCGGCGTCCCAAAGAAATTTTGAGTTTCCTCGGCTAACTTCCGGCTTCCTATTGGCTGCCATCACCCGGCATCCCGACGCGCGCTCTGATCCTCTCTTGGCCGTTCGCAGAGCTCGCCCCTCCGACGCGTAGTTGAACCACCGAGCGCAGGATGCGAGGCGTATGTCGAAAGACATACGCTTATGGCAGTTCACTGCTGACAAGTCCTCTGGGAACCACGTCTGTGCTGTGAAGTGCAGCGAAACGCCGCTCACGTCGACAGGCCATCTACCATCGCCGACTCGAACATGGCACTCGTGTCAAGATCGCCCTGCGGCACACTGCCGCGCCTATCGGCCCTGCGCACGCCCCATAACGCGACATACGTGCACTGAACACGGACGACATGTTCGTGGTGATCCACGTCTGCGACGAAAACACCGACATCGCTCCCGCAGGGAAACAGACCACGCGCGTCCCACACATGTCGTCGCCCCCAGTATGGCTAAATACGACACACCGCGGACACACGCTGCGGTACGTAACACGCTCCAATCAGTCCGTCCTGCTAAATATGCATCCCGTGCGCAGATGAACACCTGCGCACCAAACACGCAATAGATGTAGTCAGAGATACCGAGACGCGTCCGTGCGACTTGGGGAACCGCGAGCTGTTCTGTTGTGAATATGCGAAATCTTCGCAATCTGTCTTGTGGCGCGCCAACGTCTTTTCGCGCCGCGCCCCGCATCAGGAGCCAGCACTAGCACGCGTGTGCCGAGGAATCCCCACGCGGCGCGCATCGCAGTGGGCAACTGGGCAAGATGCGCAAGGGCAAGGGCAGTGCGGACGGACTAGTCGACGGTGCGTGCGCCGTCCCCGTCTTGTTGTTTTGCTGCCTTCTGACTCAGCCGCTTTGCAGGCGCTTGACCAGTGCTAAGTTCCGCCTGAACACTGCGCTCCGTCTTCCCTGCCTCATTCGTGGCTCCCTTTCCCATCGTATCACTGCCCAAATCTCGACACCGACGGTCGTCGCCATCTTCTCAACACCTCCCCAGCCACCCAACACCTTCTCGCCCTCGGAAGCAGCAAATAGACTCGGAGCACCCTTGAAAACACACTGCTTGGCTTGACACCACCACAGAATCAGTTGGATTCTGCTTCAGTGGAACTTACTAGGGTCTGCTGTGCGGCTTCTAGCGTATCGATGCCGGCGAGCATGACCAGGGTTGCAGGACCCTCTGGACATATCAGATCCACGTCTCGCTGTACTGACCGATCGTGTACAACCCCGCTGTTCCACGCTTCAACGGTTTTGGTGGTAGGAGATCCGTGCTGACGTCCCCTCCTTCGTACTGCCCGCGTTCTCTGCCTTCTTGTGTTACAAGACGCTTGATTACTGAACTATAGCGAACACACCGTGACAGCGACAGGCTCGGTGCGATACACACGTTCCACAGCGCCACCGTGTCTTGGTCTGCGCCGTGCCGCGTCAAATTCCGAGTCGTCGTGTCGCAGCGACCAGCGCGCGCTGACCGTCATGTGTTGACCACCGAAGATGATGGCAGCAACCGGCGGGCAGCTTTCGCGTCTTCACTTCCGACAATTTCACGTATCCTATTCTGCTCCCCATCGATGCCACATCCGATTCCCCAGACGCTGCACGAACGCCCTCCGCGATCTACTGGACCCGTACACCATCTCCGTGTGTGTGGCGCCCACCGATTGACAAGAAAAAGAAGCTCTCAACTGCCCGACCGCACACATCCCATCATATCACTGATCAAAACCTTGTCTGTTCTTATGGACCCGGAGATCACAAGTCGCCTGTTCCCCCATGCGGTACGATTCCGCGGCAATCGCAGAGCAATGGAGGATGTGCGCGGACCAATGGGTGGCTGTGACTCGGCCGCAGCCAATGGGCGAACTGATGCGCCTTCGTGGCTCCTCTGGGCAGACCAGACCGCTCCATGCATCGCCCGCCGCCCTTCCGTCTGCAGTGCGAGCCCCGTCCGACCGCCCAATCCGTCATCGACGGCGCCCCCGGTCCGTCGGCGAGGCCTCTGGCGCGGGGCGCTCCTGGACGCTACGAGCCCACGACAAGGTTCACGGCCCGACGCTGTGCCCCGTCGCCAGCGCAACGACGGCGTAACCTACGCTCGCCCTCGCTGCCGCCGCTGCACCGCGTTCTTGTTCGCGCGGCGTGCGCCCTGGCTCGTCCTTCGTCATCGTGCACAGCGTGCGCGGATCTCGCCCCGCCCCCGCCCCCGCCCCTGGATCGTCATGCCTTCGTCATCGGGCGTCGGGACTCGGGTCTCGCTCTATCCTGACGCAGGCGTCGGGCCGACGCGACATTGTACGTTATGCGGCCTTACCCGTGCGTACCGGTTGCTTTCGACGATGTTAACACGAATATTCACTCGTATGTCCCAGGCCGCTTCACACGCGCGAGTGCAATCTATCCTCAAATGTCGCAGCTCGCAGGCTCGCGAGACCCTCTACTGGCAGCCGTGTATCAGATCCTCCTGGTCCGCTTCCGCATCTGTACCCGACATTCAGGCTCAATTCACTGTGGCCGGCTACTGCATATGGGGTATCGGAAGTCTCGCGGCGAGCAACTAATTTGGGAAGTCGGTCAATGCACAAAGCCGCATGTTCATGGCTTTGTGCGTGGCGTATCTACAAATTCAACTTGATCACGGTTTTAACTTTGACTCGTTCCTGCAGCCCAAGATACGCGACGGGAGCCAATCGCGGCCGTGAGCAACACACGAAGCAATATTCCAGCTGGAACCCAATTCCGATCTCACTTTCGCCTCCTGCGTCCAGAAACGAACACACCAACGACCTTCGCGCGGAATATTACTATGCAACTCGAGCTTATTATGAACCCCCTACTCACGATGTCGTCGGTCGAAGCTGCTGCTTACACCTGCTTACACTCTGAAGCTCTAAGTTGGTGGCTTCAGCCAATCGAGAAGCGTGCGCGCTCAATCAGAACTCGGTCGCCCGATCTCTCGGCGAATGCGTTCATGGGCAATGTGCACACCGCAACCTTGCAGAGTTGCCATATGCGTCGAACAGGGACCCACACACGTACGGCCCCTGCGTAGAGCCTATACCTGTGTCCTGCGGTGTGCGGAGCGCACTGGAGATCTCTTACGGACCACCTGCTCTTCGTCCGAGTCCGACTTGTGTAACGCGACGCGTGCACGTGTTTATCGAGCACGAGTGTCACTTCCCCGCACTTCTGCGCACCCATCGATTCGATTCGATATACTTTACACCGCTTCTTCCGACTCCAGCAGTCGTCGGGAGTCGGGGCAAGGCACCCACCGACGACCCCAACTCACATCCGCATCGTCCATCGCAAATCGTCAATCGGAAACGGCCACGATTCGTCATAGCGCATCGTAGGTCCTGAGTGCATCGGCCTCCGAGGTTTCTCCCCTCTTTTCCAACATCTATCTCCACATGTCGCGTTCTCCAAACATGAAGCCTTCGCAAGCCTTCGTCTCGATCCCTCATTGCAAGTGCTCTCATTAGAGCTCTGTCGCGGGACCTCCGAGCCAATCGGCAGGCTCGGCACGACCACGCCGCAACCACGTTTGCCAAAAGATCAAAACGCTAGCCAATGGGAGCGCGCTGTGGCTCCAATAAGATCACGGAATCCCCCTCTACATGCAGAAGCTAGAGGCGGTTTTGTCGTTCGTGCTCTCACGCCGCCATGCTAATTTACAGCTTCAACGATCATGTCTCAATTTTCATGTTTGAGCTAGCTGCGATATGGCCGTTATTGCGAACACAGGATCACCACCATCTCTGGTCTCCAAGTCCTCACGGACTGGCAGACTCACCGAGCACAAATTTTGGGCGCGCCGAGGGCACCACCTGCTACAGTGCAACCGCAATCGCCACTGCGCCATCGCCCATCGCGCGATTCCAGTCCCACGGACACACCAAGCGTGCCAGCGTCTCCATCACTACCCGTCTGCTAGCGCAGAGTCAAATTCACGGATCGCGATCCAGCTGTCGCTGTCGCATCGACGCATTCGCACGCCCACGGCATGGGTCCCGTGACCGTGTCGCCCACGCGTCCAATCACAGCCGTTCGGCCCCACCCACCCTCGCGCAATCCCCGTCCAATCCCCAGCCCCAGCCAATGGCGGTGCGCGGGCCCTAATAAATGTGTTGCTCGTCTGTGGCGCCCCAGGCCACCTAGGAAGGCGAGAACGACCACCGGCCCTGCCACGATGCGTGTCCGCTAGCACGAGCCGCGACGACGAGCGGTCCGTGGCGATAGCATCTTTGCGACCAATTCGCCTCGCGCGCAGGCCCATCTCTGGCTCTGACTTTGACGTGACAAGCTAAATTGCAGATTTCCTTGCTCACGATATCTGTCGCGCACGCATGCAGATTCCAAGCTGATGAGTGGCCGGCCGGTTAGATATGAGGCGAGACACGGGCGAGGGAAGGGAAGGGACACGCAGCCTCTAGGATGCCGGGGGGCTTGGGGATTAATTGGCGTCATCAGATGCCTCATATCGCATATGTCGCGCCTGACAGTGCTCAGTGACGGCTTTTACAAATTGGCAGTCCGCCCCGAAGGTCGGTAGGGGGCTGGCTGTGGCGCACCAACACCGGTAACTCGCGCGCGTGCGCCCGGGAGACGTCGAGGGTAGACGCGATGGAACGAGAAGCGCATGCGGGGAAGGCGAAGCCGCGGGTGGTGCGAAGAGCGTGAAGGCTGCGGGGATAAGAATGAGGCTAGCAAGTCCTGGTGGCCGGTGGTGGCTGCGCACGCCTCTGCCATTACTCCACTGCCGAACGACCTAACTAAGTACCGAATTCCTTGTATTCCCGCGGAGAAAATAGCACTGCACAGCGATAATGCGCTGGTAGACGAGACGAATTACAGATTATTGCCGGCTGCGGCGTGTTGGCGTGCCGCAGTCGGTGCGTTGGTGCGTTGATGCTCATGTCTGCCAAGCTCTCATTGCTCATCGCGCGTTGACACAGAATCTGCTCAACGACACCGATCGCTGGAAACAGGCGGCATATTCCGCGAGGAGGTGTCGCTGCTTTTCCTGGTGACAAAACGACCCGCGATAGACAACACGAACGGTCGACGGAACAACCCTCGAGTCAGGATCTTCAGAAGAGTCGAAAAAGGAACAACACAGACCATCATGGGACTGGCGTCGTGTGTTTACGCTTTAATGGTTAGTTTTTACTAAGGTCTGCATAATTTGCTTATCGATTCTGACCATGTTTTAGTCAAGAGTGGCAACAGTCGTGCCTATGATCGGCCTCCGCGGATATAGACACGAAATCATGAATAATGCCGGTGATCAAGTGCCTCACGGCTACGAACGCATGTCGGGGACGTTGTCGGGCTCTAATAATTACGAGTTCGCTACTGTATGTCCCGCGGAAGTAGCATTGTGGCGAGCAAGGACGGCAGGATCGGGCCCCACCGCATGCGCAGCTCTGCGGATTATTTCGAGAATATCCCGCAATCGACGTTTCTCGGGTCTGCACGACCCAGACACTGGTGCGTCGATGGCAGCTTTTAAATCTTTTCGCTTTGTTTGATTTTCGGTCTCCTAGCATCGCCCTTCCATTCGGCGGCGGATGGATGACGTGTTGCGCCGCGGAGCTCAGATCGTGCGCTGGAGAGAATCGGAGCAAGAAGGACCCGCAGTGCGGGTTGTGGATTGTTCGGGAAATGGGGTGATGTCTGCGCTGTTGCCGCCGCCAGAATGTCGGTGCGTACATCTCTTGGTCCTTCCCCGACAATTGTAGTCGGGAACTAATGGGCGTGATTAGTGAACGGGGCGCAAGTAGGTCATACAATCGACGGTCCCAGGTTCTGGGTACACTAGTACGCGGATGATCAAACCCTTCAATGGTACGTTCTGGAGATTTGTAGCCATGACTTTCCACACTAAGGTACCCTATTCGCAACAGCGGTCAACAGCGAGTTCCGCCTTCAGTCTACATCGCAAGGCGGTACTGCTCGGTGAGGATGATCAGCTCGTCAGGTCGGTATCACTACCAAAGCCAGAGGCGTGCCTCGCGGCTACCAGCCATCGTCGGGTTTCCGAACAGGGTCTTCTCGTTCCAAGAAAGATGCACTCGTGGAGGAACATTGCGCACGTCAGATGCGCCACACAAGATATATTGTCTTATCTTCGGGCTCTCGGCAGAAGTGAGACAAACAGACACTAAAACGAACGCGGCAGCAAAAATATCAACGCCTTTACGCAGATATTTACAACAACAATATCTATCACCGCATGCCGCAGCGCCTCCAGTAACGGTGCGGCCGGTCGCATCTCTCGAGGCACGTGTGGCGGACGATTTTGACACTAATTTGTAGTAGTAGTTCTCGCTTTGAGACGCCATCAAGCTCGAATAATAGCCTCGCAAGGCACCGTCTACGGTCATATCATCATCAGGGTGCGATATCCAGCACACGCCAGCGGGACGCGGAACTAGCGTTGATGTTCCTTGGTCCGTCTCTCATCGCCAGCACTGATAGCGTAGGGTGGTATCAGTGCCTAAGCTTCAAATTGTACGCCTCAGGGTCCACACCAGAACTCTACGACACAGCGATCTTGTGGCCGCAGACCCTGGCCCCTCAATATCATGCACGCGCGCGTAAAGCGACGTGATACCCTCATGTATCTCTGATTTCGACTTCCGTGCCTGGCTCTAGACTCAGCGACTCAGCGCATGTCGGGATCAGGACCTAGGCAAGGTCGTGCCACCGTCATTGGCCGACATTCATCGCCAGACCGCCTCGTCCAAGTCCCGTACGCATGTCGCCGCCAACGACGCGAAAAGCCGAAAGATAGAAAGTGCTCTCGCATGCCGACGGGCGCCAATCTGCGGAGCCACCCACCGGACCAATCACCGTGCCTCGATCGCGCAATGACCAAGAATGTAACGGGCGCTCGAACTTCTTGCCTCCTTCGCCCATCGAGTTGCCTGGTCCTGGGGTAGCGGACTGGGTTGTTCGTTTGCGTAGGCCGGACTGCGACTCTGGGACAGAAGCATCATTATTCAACATTCGTATTCTCTCTCGCATCGCGCTTCTTCCGCCGCCGCCTTCGCACAGATCGCGCGGACCTCCACGAAATCTTCAGGTCACCATCGGAAACGGCCATCGACGTTCGTCGTTCATCTTCCGCCGCGTCGCCGACCGGGCCCAGGGCCCACGCGGTGCGAGTCGCGACGTAGAACGATGGCGGGTCGAGCAATGGAGAGATGGATTCGTAAGTGGGCAGGGGAGGCAAGTAACAAAGAAGGAGGCACCGGGAAAGTAAGCTAATAATAATGAAACAGAAGGCGAGAGAAGATGTTGTCCACGCGCACCCGAACCACAAACGCAATATGTTACGTACGCGCACTCGATACACAGGCAACCTCTCCTCTAACGTCGACGAGTGACGTTGGGCGATGTGCGGTGGCGGGGCGAGAGCCCCGAGGCCTCCCGTCAGGGTCCAGTCAACCGACCCAATCTGGACGGGATGCATACCGGCCTCGGAGAACTCGAATATTCCTCGAGGTCCGGAGGATGACCGCCGCCCGCGTCTCCTCGACCAACGGGCATCGGGACACGCCGAAGGTCGATGGGACCGCCGAAGGTCGATGGGACTCGTCACTTGGCTGATAATCGCTGTTGATGCCCAATTCGGCTCAGACGCGCCCCGCTCCCATCGTGCGCACCTTCACGTCCCTATTCGGATTTCGCCGTGCTTATTCGTTCTTGTATTGCTCGTTACAGTCTTTGAACAACCTTTTTTGTTCGCGACGCACCCGAACCACGCACGCGACGACGCGGGCGAAAATCTTCCATCTTTCGTGGAATAACGCGCCACGCGTCGAGATACGCTCAGAGCCCTGGAAAACGCGGCGGCCGACGCGTGATACCATACTGAGTGTTGTAAGTCAACCACGGACACGACCATATGCTTTTTGGCCTAACGCCGCTCGTAAAGCCAAGCCCATGCCTCTTAGAATGCCGGCAGCGTTCCCCGACAACGTCACGGTAAGCACCGCTATCCGAACTTCCAAGACTGCCCGTACACCATCTGCTCATCAGCTCATTTGCTCTGTCGATACCTTTATGGAGGCGCAGATAGTATTCAATTGACTTCTTCAACTGTTAGGTGTTTCACAATCATCAGCGTACGAGGTTCGTCGAAGGCGAAGAAGATCAGAAACGCCGACTCAAACGGGCCCGCCTGCTGTTTGCGCACTTCGAAGCTGTTGGACTCTCGCAGACGTGTGGGCCTCCCGCGCACATCGACGTTGATGTCTGTCGATAAATCCACTAGAATTCCTGCTGAGCCGATGAAGAAGTAGCCATCCAGGTCCGGGCCCTCGTCTTTCGATATGCCTTGCTCGAACTGAATTACTCGAACTGAATGCTCACCTTGTGGCGTCATCCGGGTTCCAAATATTACTGGCTCTCGGGGACCTTTGTGGAATGACCGCGGCGGGATCGACGAGTCGCTTGGACTGCACACTTGGGCTGGAATCGAGGAGGTGGTGTGGCTCCATCATACAGCGGGAATGGTCCTTACCGTTCGCACATTCGGAGTTCAATTCACGGCGACCGATACTGTATAACATTGGATCCTAGACATCCTACCCTCGAATTCCACCTCGTGGATCATGGCGCGCGACGACTTCTTGTCGGGAGGAGTGGTCACAATTGCTTCTCTGACAACACCGTCGCCACTCAACGTTCCAACGCCATGGGCACCGGTGGCTCCTACCTGATTAGTACGCTGAACCGCGGCCTAACGTCACTGCAGCCCACAGCGGACATACGCCACTCGCAGATGACCGTTATCTTCGACGGGTAGCCTGCCTCGAGGACCCTGCGGACGTGCGGAGGTGCGGATTTACGGACGTTCAGGAGGTTACTGTACCTACGAGGGGCGGGATATCATATGGACCAACAAGCATTATTCAGCTCCCCCGGTGGATCGGCATACCTCAGTCAGTCACTCGCGAGACGGACAAGCGAGTACGGGAGGCGTTTTCACCGGGATGGATTGCACAGAACCAAGTTGAGGAGAGCAGACGCCACGAGCTTCCGCGTTTGGGTGGCGGAGTCCTCTGCGAAGAAGAAGCGCCCGGGTACCCCGGTGTACTTGCGGCTTTCTAACAGCGACGACCCTGCCCGTGCCGCTCACCAATCTGAATCTTGTGCTCCACGGCGCACCGCAGAAAAGGATCTCGGAGATAGTAGGCAGAGACCAACTATCATGTGCGTGCAGAAGGAGGAGCACACGCACATCCGACAACCGTACTGCGCACTCTGTTCACCGAAATAGCGACGGACGGTGTTTCCTCACTATCCGACTCTGCGAACTTTTCACGCTGGTCATTGTTATTTTAGAGTCGTATCCTTATTCACCAAGTTCAAGCGCTTAACACATATATCGGTCTGTACTGTCCATGCATACGCCGTTTCATCGAGGAGTACACAATTACCGATTCGACGAGAAATACACACACGAGCCATCCCCGATGACGAGGAGCTTTACACGCACGCCGACTCTGCAACGTTCGTCACAGTCGTCTACGCAATTCCTGACGACATGGCCACAGCTCGCCGTTCGGTGAACTCCGCAAACGGCAATGAAGGTGGAGCTACGCCTTTTCTGCGCGGTTGGCAGCACCTCTACCACTTTCTGCTGTAGCCCGGGGATCAGTGGCCCAGGACGCCAGGAAGGCGCGTATCCATGGGAAGGCTCGAGGGCAATGTCGGGCACGCCCGACCCACGCGCCCCGCCTCTGTACGCGTATCCCTCCTTGTACCGCCGCCGCCGCTGCGTAGCCTCGAGGCCCTGAGGCCCTAGATGGCCCCGCCGAGTCTCCGAACAAAGTCGACACGCAACACAGCGCGGGTCCGCCTTCATGCCCTTCCCGAACGCGCGCTCCCCGTTCAGGAAGTGCAGAGTCCTCAGTTGCGCATTGACGCATACGCGTCGACGCCGGATGCGGCGACGTGATCCGAGGGGCGAGGGGCGAATCGCGCTGCGGCCGAGGCCCCTCGCGAGCCCAGCGCCGCCTCGGCCGCCGGGGCGTACCCCGCACTTTGCGCCGCGATCGTGATCCTCGTGCAGCCCTTCAGATCCGTCTTCTCCCTCTACACTGCCTATTTGGAGACACGAATACTTGTTTAACGCACCCTGTAGCCAGTAGGTCATACACCGACTCCGGGCTTAGTCGAAAAAGGGTCCACGAGCGTGAATTTGCGACGCTTGCTTTGAGAACGCAAACGCGATGGGCAGTCACGAGACACGAGGCGAAACCCGTGTGGCGCATCCCGTGCATCGTGTTCTCCAACACGAAGACGCGAGAGACGCAAACGTTCGCCGCGACCCTGCACGCCACACATTCATTCGTGTCAGGCCCAACGCCGATTGCGGTGGTGGGACGCGATGCGCGCCGCGCAATGTGGAGTCCAGGTTCGCATGTGCGAGTCTGTTGCGCCGCAGGGTCCTGGGGACCGATGCAGATGACCGCCGCATGATGCTGCAGAGATACAGACGAACCCCACACAGCGCTGCAGATGATCACCGTGCGTCCCCGCAAGCCAGATACTCGTGCTCGGTCGTCCTCGGCGTGTCCTCACCGCCCTGGGTACACCGACGGACGCCCGCCTGGCCGCATCTTGGCCATACTTGGTACATCCCCGGCTCTTGACCGTGCACTTCTTGGCACGTTCAACGCCCAGCATGGGCAGTTGCACTGCCGCGCGCACGAGCCCCAGAACCACGCTCGACTCTGCGTTCGCCTCTCCGAAAATTACGCTTTGCAAAACGGAGCGCGTCCCGGTGACGCAGTTGGTTTCCAAGTACCTCACCAGTCTCCCCTATATTTTCTACCAAGTCCAACGGAATGAATCGCGCCTCGTATTTTTGGAGGCAATCAGAACGCGGCTGCGTATCTGTTCCAGATTCCAGGTTATCACCATTTCACCAGACTCCCAAATACACGGAGCCTGTTACAAACGGCTGCGTACGACACCAACCTTCCCTATACAACCTGCTGTCTTCTGTTACTATCATAGGCTTCCTTATCCACAAACTCCTGATATCTCAAGTCAAGGGTGGGAGACTTTGACTATCCGACGGTTCGCGGGCGCGATGGTGGCAGATACAAGGTTCGAGTTTACGTATGCATTACACACAGGCGGCCTCCTCTGGACCCGACCCTGTCTTTCCATGGTTCAGAGGTGCAGGACCACTCGTCACTGGCATGTGCGCGTTTTCCCACTATCCGTCCTGTGAACATATAACTCGCCTTTCTTGCCAGCGGCCTTCATGCTACAAGCTTCGACTCCATTCTTGGCTTTGATCTGAATAAGCGTCGCCTTTTCCAGCTTTCCAAGGGCTTTGTTCTAGCTTGAGCCTTCCGAGCCCATCCATTCCTGGCTTTTAGAAGCCCTGCCTTATCTGTCGAGAAGCCCCTCCCGCTCCGAGCCTGTGTTTCTCCCATCTCTCCCATCACGCCACTTGCCCCTTTAGCCGACACAGATCAAACCCTATCTAATGGTGCTGGTACGAGCCAGTCGCATGGGATCCCGTGCGCTGGGCACGCACTCACGCACAGAATAGAATAGAATAGAGTGCAGAAGACAAACGCAAGCGCGGGGCGAAAGTTCACGGAAACACTGCAGCGGTAGCTCGCAATTATGGCTGCTCTCCGCGATCCAGCGATTCCGTGATACCGATGGGCCTTCGGCTGGAGGTTCCATGAGATGCGAGATGCGTCAGTGATAGGGATTAGAGGATAGCCTCAGGCGTGAGTGCGAACGCGGGTTTGCGGTGGAGAGTTCCTCGAATTCAAGTTGGGGCGGAGATAGGGATTGCGATAGTATCAGTCAAGTACGAGTGTTGAAGATCCGTAGGTGGGACGGTAGGCGACATGAAGTGGGTGGCTATAACGCGCTAACGGAAGTGCACAGTCCTAGCGGGATGAGGATACGGAAGATCAGTGAAAGGGTCCACGGAAACGGAGGTCGGGACGAACTTATCAAGCTAATGGTTCGATGCATGTGATGTGAACGAGCTACAAGGCCGACCGGCAGACGAAGACAAAACGAACACGAGAACGCGGATGGCGCGAGGCGAATGACCTGTGCCATCACGTTCTAGCTCGCGCACAAGCAAACAACCTTTCTCAATTACATACACGTCGGAAGGCTAGTCAATCCCATCATTCTCGCGATCTTAGTGTGATACCGCGTTCTCAACGCACTGACGTACTTAGATACCGGAGAACGAGACATTCGAAGACGCGAGGGTTGTCAGTGTCTCGCGGCTCGCTAGCAATAGCGAGCTTCGAAATACGCGACCCTGAGCTACTAGTGAACGCATCGGAGAAAATGCAGGGATCAGAAGAGACAGAGACGCGTCGAGCGGCTGTGGCGAAGCAATAGACGAAGAACTAACTAACCTGCAAGTGGTGCCCACGTCGAGCCTAGACGAGCCTGAGCTAAATTCAAGGCGTTTCTTCTGCAATTGGAGTTCTGGCGCGCCACTCCCTGCTTCGGAGCTTCTCCTTAGGCTACTAGTAGACGATGTCAATTGCAGTGACATCTTCTGCCGCAGACGATTGCTTTCGTGTCGACAGAGGTTCTCAACTACTTATTAGCGTGTGCTTCCGTGGAGCAGGAGTCGGAGCGGTCGGATGTAGAAGCTAGAAGGTAGAAGTTAGACAATGAAGCTAGGTGAGTCTGGTGATGTGACCCGTCGAGCTTCGCCACATCCTCCGATTCGAGTCGCAGTAATAGGTTGTGTCGCGTCATCGCGTATGCGGAATACTCACACAAGTGGTACGTACACGTACCTCCGACCCAGACGAACGGCCTGACGCGATATATACTGATAAAAACGAGAGTAAAACAGGTGGTGTAAGTAGTACATCGCCGCTCCCAATCGAAGCGGGGCCGAGGGTCCAAGGTATGATATAAAAAGACACTATATGGTAGTCCGTATACCGAAACAGTCTGTCCGTCGAAACACAAGAGTCGTGATATTGGCAAGTGGGCGCGGCAGAAGGAGGGAAGGCTAATAAAGATCGGGAGGCGATGGTGATAATATCGGTAATTTGGCAGGGACTTGAAGAGTACTGGTGGCAGCAGAAGGGGCTAGAGTTCGTAATAGGGAGTCGTGGCTTCTCGTGATTAGTAGCTGGCAGGGAAGGGGCGACGACGATGACGGCGGCTTCGCCGACAGCGACGGCGACGGCAATGATGAGCGACCACGACCAGGAAAAAGGGATACGTTTTTCTGTACAAAGGCTCCGAGTCTTTTGATACTTGATGGTTATGCGCGGCCGAAGAGAAGGACGGTCCACACACACCCTAGGAGCCCTCCTGATCGCGCCCGCCCCGGAGACGAACAACGTCCAGGTGAGTCCGCACCACCCGCCCCACGCTCTAGTACACACGATGCAGCGCTCCGCGCATGCTCTACACACAAGAATAAGGCCAAAGTCGTCGGCGCCGTGAGACCCAAGAGATCGATATCAGGTAAGATATAGAGATGGACGAGAAGATGAGGGTGGGGTGGGTGGGGGAATGGACGTCGCTCAGTGTCTCCGCACAGGCGGGACCACGCCGCTCGCCGTAGGCGACGGACCACTGGACGTGCTGCTGCCTGGAACAGCCGCAGCCGGTGGGCCTGACGCTGTGGGCACCGCCGGCGGCGGCGCACTCGTGGGTTGTGCTGGAGGTACCTGCGCTGGCGGAGGTGTAGGCTGCGCGGCGGCGCCTGCGGGTGCGGGACACAAGGTGCTCGGGACAGGACTGCTCTCTGCGCCCCACGCGTCGGGGTACACACACCCGCTCACCATCGTGACCATCTGCCCGTTGTCCTGCGTGTTGAACCAGCCGTCGGCGACACTGCCCGTGGCGCTGGCGAAGGCAGGTGGCGGGAGCGTGATCGGGTTGCGCGACGCAGTGTAGGTGGGGAGGAGGGGAACTTGTCCCGCGGGCACACCTGCAAGATTCGTCGGGGGGAAGGTTCCGAACTCTGCGGTCGCGGTGGCCGCGATAGTGCCCGCGCCCGCGCCGCCGGTCTGCCACGGCAGGAAGTTGCCGTCAAACTGCTGGCCCTGTACGCCAAGCGACGCGCACATGCCCGCAGCCTGCCTGGGATCCGTCGGCATCCATCCGTTCTCAAGACCAAGCTGGTACGACCACAGCGGCGCCTGCACCGTGCCAGTCACGCTGTCGTTTCCAATCTTCCACGTCCAGAAGAACCAGTCGCCGAGCGCATCCATGCTTGCCAGCGCGAACGTCCGGAAGCCGTCCTTCATCGTCTGGTTCCACGTGCCCCAGTTGTTGTAGATGTCGCAGTCCGCTGTAGTCTGCGGCCCCGCGGACACACCGCGGATGTAGAGACCGCAGTCGTTGATTGCGTTGCTCTGCTCGCCCGCAATGGTCACGCCGAAGTTGGAGCGGCTTGCGTTCAAAGACCCGCCCCACGAGTTGCATGCCGCCTGCGGCCACTTGCCACCCATCAGGGTTCCGTCGCCGCCGATCGCGGGTACGCCAATCGGGTCACCGTCGGGCTGGCCGTTGAAGGCGAAGTACGGATGCGTATCTGTCGCACCATGCAGGTCAGCGACAATGTGCAACACCACGCACAAGCTAGCACTTACCCATGATGATACGGTCAGAGCCGGGCAAGAAGTTTGACCATGTGCTGAGGCCCTGGAAACCGTCATGGATGACCATGTACGGGCCGTTGCCCTCTCCGATGCCTGTGATGCCACGGATCATGTCATGCGCCTTCAGGTAGCTTCGGCAAGCAGTCAGTATCATCCAAAGCTAACGCAGAGTAACGAAGGCGTACAAGCTTGTCATCTGGTCTTTGCCAATGGTCTTGATGAGCGCCTCATTGACGATACTGAACATCGGGACGACGTCCTTCCACTGGGGCTGGAGAAGGATGAATGATCAGTACGAATGATTCGGGCTAAACTAGGTGCAACACACGTACCTGCGAGATGAACTCAGTGATGGCGCGGATGTAGTCGAGTGTGCGCTCAGCGTTCGCGACGCCCATGACGCCGTTCATGAAGTTGACCTGTCCGATTTTGCCAGAGTGGTTGAACGCTGAAGAACCCGAAAGTATCAGGGTTTTGCCCGACAAGAGGGGATGTGACGACGCACCGTTCTGACTACCAGGGACTGTGTGCAGGTCAATATTAACACGGATACCATACTTGCGCGCCCAGCCGAGGATCTTCAGGATGTACGTCCAGCACACCCGTGCGAGGAACGGTTCGCCGACCTCGTTCGTACCGTCCGTACCAACGTCCGACCAAGTTTCGACCGCCCAGAAAGGAATCGGCAGCCGGATGAAGTTCAAACCAGCGCCAGCAATCTGCGCAATGTCCTCCTCGGTCACGAATGTAGCGTAGTGGTTCGATAACACCTCAGTGAGGTTGTTCGGGAGCGTCGTGGACGCAGTGATGAGCTGCGAGAGCGTCCATTCATCCTCCGCGCCGTACTGTTGGTAGAGCTCCGGTATGATGAACGGCTCAAGAACGAAGAGTCCACCAAGGTTCACACTGAACAACGATTGACATCAGTGACAGAGATGTGGGTGCGGAACGAAGGAAAACGCACCCCCATATGCGATCGACACCCCATGTCCACTTGTCGCCGATGGCGGGCGTCCAGCTGTTCGCGCGGGCCGAGTTGTTGAACGGGTTGGCCGGGTCGTCGACCCCTATGAACAAGAACGAGGTCAGTCTACAATTCACTCCTGCGCTCAAGAGGCAACGGCGCATGGAGAAATAGAGCCGTGGGCGTGTGTGCGCGCCAGGCACACGGACACAGGACCAGGCCAGCCGACACGCGCGCTCGGAAGGCGGCGCGGCGCGTCAATGTGCTGTGCGACGCGCCCGTTATGCCTGTCTGTGCCTTGCGTTGTGCGGCAAAGATGAGTGTATCCAAGGACAGTAAAAGATGGTGGAGGTGAGGTGAAAGGCTAGATGGTACATAGGATGCGGCGATAGAGACCACCGTGCAGAAGTGTAACACATGACCGGAGGGCGCTTGAAGCGTAAAAAACGCGTGGCATGCCCGTAGAATGCAACGAGAGATGTGGAGAGAGACGCAGGGTCGAAGACGGAAGATAAGAGTATATATGAGTACTCACAGAAACCGCCAAACTGGTTGTGGTATGTGAAGGTCGTGCCATCCTCCATCGTTATCGTGCTGCCATCACCGCCTGTCACAGCTCTGACAGCCCCGCCGCCAGTGTTTCCACCACTTGTTGTGTTCCCACCTCCTGTGTTTCCGGTATTGCTTCCGCCCGAGTTCGCCGCTGCACCATCAGCGCCGCTAGTGTGCTTCGAGTCCTTGTGCGCAACGAGCACGACAGGGACGACGACCGCTACAACGACAGCAGCAACAGCCACCGCCGAGAGCATCCAAAACCATGGTCGCTTGTAGAACGGTCGTGTTGCGCGCGCGGCTTCCATGTAGGCTCCGACCTCCTCTTTGACGTGGTGCGGTGAGCGGTCGGGGAACGGGTCGCCATAGTTCGGGTCTTGGTACGCACCGCGCCCAGCCCCGCCGTAGGCTAGCGGGGCGGCGCCGTACGCTGGGTCGTCGCGGTACTCAGCAGGTGGCAGCAGGGGTGCGCTGTTTGTAGGCGTACCCATGTCGTCAGCATAGGGCGTCGGCGTCGTCGAGACGCTGTCGCGATGCGAAATGCTGCCGAGCGAGGCGTTCGGTCCGCCAAGCGCGGTTGGAGCGAGGAAAGGCAGCTCCTGCTGGCGGTTTGCAAATTCTGACATCTCGGGGTGTAAAGGCTGGTCAGCGGGACCAGGTGGTGTTCCGTAGTACGAATAGGACGAGGATGCGTGTGATCGTGGCTGCGCCATGCAAAGCGGGTGCGGTTGGTTTGTGGCGTGGATAGCGGCACTGTACACAAGCAGAGGACACTGCGGTGTGTGGGTATAGGCTGCCGACTAGAGGGGCCTAAGAGGGGTCACCGACGTTGGCTTGTGAGGATCGAAGGATCGTAAGTCAAGAAAGAGCGAGCTGGCGGCGGTCGCTTGGCTTGTGGGGGAGCAAAAGAGAAAAGCTTAGGCCGAGCGGTGCGCGGGAGATATAGGCCGGTTGACGCCTGTAGAACAGAATGGGCTACAGGTAAGCCGACGGCGTGGTAGCACGAGATGGACGAGAAACGGAGGATTCTGGGTGGTCTGGAAAGAAAGAGGACGCCAATACGCCGGACGCTCACCAGACCCTCGTCAAACACTAGACCTGCAGAGATCCAGCCGCTGATGGGTGACACTCACAGGCTTGGGTACCTCGGGACGCCGAGCTCGCTGGGGACTGCGAGAGACGACCTGCTCGCGAGGGGGACCGACACGAAAAAGCGAGGGACTGAAGACGAGAAGGAGAGCAACCAGCGAAGAGACGCCCGTCCCAGCGAGGGCAGGGATCCCCGCACGCGTCACGTGTCCGGTGATCGCCACGCGGTTCAAGGCGATGGTCGAGTGTTTTCTCTTCTTCCCGAGCCCTCACGCTTTCGAGAACACAGCCAAGCGACTGTTCAAGACATCCTCGAGGGCCCCATGCTGCCCTCATTGTGTTGAGTTTTCCGTCGTCGTGGTGTGCAATGTCTACCATCCGCCGCTCTGCCGACACCTAATTCCGCAGTAGGTGCCCGACCTTCTCACTTGGACCAATGTATATTTATCTCTTCCCACAGGCGCACAGTCCTCTCCACCACCTGGCAATTTTCTTCCCTTTTACCGCGTACGAGCTGACCGGACGCCTGAGACACTCCTTAAAGTGTTTGATTCCGCTTTTCGCGGTCTCACGCCCTCGGCGTGAGCGATGGGCATGTTCAACGCGCTGCCAGCTCACCCGCCTCCGCCAACCACGCCGATACGGCTTGCTATGCGGCATGTTTGAACGCACACGTCGGCATTAGTGCACCGCATCGTGCAATGTACATTTTGTCCCGGAGTCAATGAAGCGAAGCTTGCCCTCTGATCCGCTCTCGGCAACGGTCACCTGCCTCCATGGCGTACAGCGTTTTCCCGGCAGGAGACTCGGTTCAAGGCGCGCCCTGATACCACAGCACTGCATGCCGACGAGGACGGGGAACGCGACCGGGGCAGCCAGATAGTACTGAATGACTCGATTGCAATGGCCACACAGATATCATACGGAGCTGCTATGCGCGCTATGCATAACGGGCCTATTTGCCGGCCGCTTGACCGCAGCTTTCAGAAGACCTGACACGTACAAAACAACAGGCACGAGACGCGCAACCCTTTCCTTCAACCTTGAGCGGCCTTTCTCTTATCCTTCTTTCGCAGGCAATAGGATATAGTCATCCATACGGGCTTTTTCTGATGTTATACGTCGTTGTGGCAAGCGCTTGCGGCCCTCAACTGCACTCGGTGTGATGAGGTATCATACATTCAGGTTGGCAGCAAGATTAGGTGAAATAGCTGTCGATCACTAATGCTCTCATTTCATGTCTCTCCGAAATGCCCTACGTCGGCTGGCATTTTCAGCGAGAGTACTGGTTTGACAGGGTTAGCTCGTGCATCACTTCGAGCGTCGCGAACCGTATAGCTTATTGCAGCGGCCCACCTCTGTCGCTTATAATTGATCACTCCCGATAGATGAAAATGCTGCCCGCCTAGCTTGCGCAAACTCACGTTGCGCGTGCACTCCGGAAAGCTTACGAAGTGCGACATTTACATCTGACCACTCTATAAGGCGCACAACGAAGGCACCGAGTGGGCAGCGCGCGACGCACACGTAGCAGGTGAGGCACCATATCGGACCTACAGCGGTTTTCACCCGGCCTCGCTGCCCCCACGCCACCTCACAGACGGCGCCTCGCACCCGGTCCCCGACCAGCTAGGCTCCCGCGAGTTTACCACGATCAAGCACAGTCGACGACGCCCAACGGCATAGCCTCGGGTACGTACTGCACTGCTGTACAAACTTACGGCAGCTGCCAAGGGCGTAGAGGATCCACAAGCACAACTACACAGGTACACGAAACGCGGTCTGCTCACACGAGGATCGCCGCTCCCGTCATCGTTCCCGTAATCGACGTCGGAGCTTTCGTTCAGCCTATCTGCAGCGTCTATTCTCCGGGCGTGCGAAGCAGATTGTAGGAGGTATATAAGGCTTAGGGCCTTAAGTCTGCAAATGACTATCCACCATCGCCTTTTCCTGTCTTTGACCTCAAACTCGGTCTGACTCCTCCTTGCCCAGCGCTGCTCTGGGTACGTTAATCACGACCTGCCAGTACGTCCAAACACTCAGTACTTGATTCACTGGCTGTCATTGTAGTATTATCCCTACGTTAGAAACGACACAAGCGGTCCTTGTGCTAAGCGAAGCATGCTGCATGTTGGATGTATTCTTCATCCATCAGGATGCAGAAGACATTCAACAGCGGCCCATGCCTACAGCTAGAACAGCTCTAGAATCTCAGCGGTCAATTGCGAAGTATCGTTCAATACAAAAGTTAGTCCGACAACGATGTCAAAATGGGTGGCATCCGCCTGTGAAATGCCTGATCGCTGGTCACGGTGATCCGAGACTTGTAGTCACATACATCGTTAAATCACTCAAATGACATCATGTATCTGGGCAAGTAATTCTTGAGACATCGATCTGCCTCAAGCCACTCTCAGAAGTAGTTGAATGGGATTTGGTTCGGTTGGCCGCATCGCACTCGCCGCATTGACGCCGGCGTGCATGGCTCAATTTGGAAGGTCCTGTGATCGATGTTCGAGTCGCTTTGGTGGTTGTTGTCGATGCCCTGGTCCCTCGAATTGTCAGCTGCAACTTCATCCTTAGATAGCTGCACGACGGCGGCCTGTACAACTGTATGACAGCCTCACAGACCTCCAGTCGCGACGACGGGTACCGGTCGTCCCGTACCGGTCGGGGACTGTCACCCACCGCGCGGCGCGATGCAAAGACCAATCGTCCGCGTGTGCACAGCATTCAGGAAATAAGTGAGGCCGTATAATTAAAGGCCGTGCACGCATTTTCTCCGCGACGTGTGACGTATGGTCCAATCTCTCCGCACACGTTGAGCTCCGCTGCGTGAAGACACGCGCTATCGTTTGGCATGTCACACCCCGCATGCGTATCTAAGATACAACGCTACTTGCCCGTGGTGCCCTCAAAATATTATTTGCAAGACGGCACAAACTAGCGGCGCCAGGTCTCTAGGAAGGATGCTGATGATGCTATTCGTTTGGGACGGGGCTCCGGGTTTGAAGCTAGGACGCAGCTTTGGAAGGCCGGAATATTCATGGGGTTGTCAGCCTTGTAGCTGTGTACTGCTGCTAAATTGTAGCCATGATGTCCGTATCGAGTGGCATACGAAGTTCTGGCGGAGTTTCGAGAGCTGGAAAACGATCGGAGTCGGACATCCCCGTAGACAGTCCTTTGGGAGCACTTCCGGAGGGCCTAGGTATTGCCTAGGTAAAGAGTAATACAGTGGGTAAAATCCGCGCGCATTGTGTCGGTGCCCACATTAATCCTTCTAAAAAGAACTTGGCATGTCGTGCGATAACGCAGCGGACAATAAAGTACATGATGCAACAACTTAGCGGATGGCACAAGGAAAGATGGGCTGAAGGGACAAACCGAAAGACATCATTTAAATTTTACGCACCCGACTTGACGGTACCACATTGAAGGCCCTATCACCACGGCCCTACGACACATCTCCACGCGGATGACGACGGGATATCAGCGACCTAATCAAAAATTCTACCATAGCAAGATGTGGGGACAGCCGTGTGGATCAAAGGCGCACCTCGAAAACCAATCGCATGCTTGACCGCCTGATGCCAAGGCGACACCTCTATGAACAGGGTATATCTGGTTCGTGACACCGCGTTCTATGATCATGTGGAGAGACGGAGGAGAATAAGAGGCATGTTGCTGGCTGACTGGAAGGTCATGATAGATGCAGTACATGAGCATGCGCACGACACAGGAATAATATAGGATACGTAAGGGAGACAATGGGTTGGTGGTATTATCGTGACTTTTGAATGGAACACCGTTGCTTGATCGCGTTCACAGATTGCCATTCTATCGCCACATTAAGTGAAAGACCGGGCGCGGGATTAGAGGGTAACGGCGGGAGCTTGCTCGGCCTTCACGAGATATAGAGATAGGTGTGAAACGCAGGACATGGATATGGATAGACGTACCACACATCTAAAGACTTTTCTCGGGCGGGAACTGTGGCGTAAAATGCTCACGAGGGAATTACTTCATAAGACAAAGACCAAGCGTCGGGCTTCCAGGATATTTCCCGGTGTATCCGGGATTATTAATTCTGGTCATAATCCAGATGAAGAACTTGGACTGCTCGCATACGAACCAAGACTCACCGAGACCGTCAGCCCTCATACCTGGTATGCTACTATCCGGCTCATACATCAAACGGGGTGTGGGACCTTGGTTGAACCCGTTGTGAGTGGTCTTTCTGTTATCTTCCTACTTCGCATCCGTCCGCTCCTCTTGTCGCCTCTCACAGTACTCACCCTGTGCAGTGTACATCACAGCCCTAGGTAATGTACAGGTTAGTTTCTGATTCTGGAAAACAGGCATCTTCACGTCCAAAGACTGAAGTAGCCAGTAGAGTGCAGTAATAAGTGAGTACCGAGTACTTACTACGCCTTGCGAATAGCTTTTCACTTCTCCAAGTGACTGTCGTCTAACATGTGCAGCATGTCACCGTCACATCAGAGACTCAGTATCCGCTCGGTAATCGCAGGCATTTGACACGCCCTTGAAGCTTGAGCGCATGAAACGTGACAGATGTTCGGACCTACATTTTCAATAAATATAACACCGATTTGGAACTGCGAACGTGCTGTCCGGCCTAGCTCCAGGCTCGATCATAGACTTTCACAGCCTATCGCAGGCCGACATTGCCACTTGAAAGGCAGAATAGACTTCGGAAGAATGAGACACGCGGAGTGGACGATATGTCGTGGGTCGTGACGACTCACCTGAAAGAGAGTCCCTGAATATCTACTGGCTGCTGCAGATGACTTGTGGCATGGTGTACATCTAGAGCAATATGGGCATATCAGCCGTGTATCTTCACGTCGTGAACCACGACAAAGCCGCTCGCTTTCACAAAAACGATTGCTCGGTTTCGCATGCCCATTGGCTGGATTGAACAACCGACCTCACCATTACAAGTGGCGCGCTCTACCACTGAGCTAAACGGGCGTAGACAAGCATTGCAAAAGTCAGGACCTATGGGGAAGGGTGCAAGGGTCGCCTAGCGGGAGCCAAGAGCGCGTAGACGTTTCCCGTCGAAGGCTGGCTTGTCTCTCGTCGCTTCTACACTCTCGTTGCTCTCTTGAACGCTTTGTTGATTTAGGCAGAGCCCTCCAGAGTATCTATGGCTGGGACCGCGGTCAAACAACGATTCTCCGGCCCACGCTCAGCCGGTCGGAGCCCCTGAATAGCCAGTAATCACTCTGACATCGCGCCATACGTTTTCACAAGTTTTCCAGCCATGACATTCTCGACATCTCCGTAGTCCAAACACCCATCGCCCAAACGATTCGAACATGTCGATGCTTGCTGCTCTGGCTGAACGTCCTGTGGCTCGCCGATGTCTTCGCGATACACGCCGGTGGATGAGCGTACGCCCAGAAGAGCGAGCACCGTTGGGTGAGTCAGCCTCCTCAAGTCGTGTGCCCCAGGACCTCACCTTTATACGGGGTAAAGCACGCAAGAAGGTCACAATAAATCATCTCCAACATCTGCGCGAGACCGATGTCCCCATCACGATGCTCACAGCATACGACTTCCCCACCGGCCGGGCATGTGAAACGCACAAAGTGGACATCACGCTTGTCGGGGACTCGCTCGCGCAGGTGTGTCTCGGATACGATTCCACGACGCGCCTCACGCTCGACGAGATGCTCCATCACTGCCGCGCCGTCGCGCGCGGAAGCGAGACGCCGCTGCTCGTCGCGGACATGCCGTTTGGGACGTACCACGCCAGCACAGAGGACGCCGTCCGGAGCGCCGTGCGGCTCGTACGCGAGGGCCACGTCGAGGCGGTTAAGATCGAGGGTGGGCGCGAGGTCGTCGACACGGTGCGCACGCTCACGCGCGTCGGCGTGCCTGTGATGGCGCACGTAGGGCTCTTGCCACAGCGGCACGCGCTGCTGTCAGGCTACAAGGTGCAGGGTCGCGATGCGCGCGGTGCGGCGGACATCTTGGAAAGCGCACTTGCGCTCGAGGACGCGGGTGCCTTCGCCGTCGTGCTCGAGGCGGTCCCGGACGCGCTGGGCTCGTACATCACACGTCGGTTGCGGCACGCGCCAACGATCGGGATCGGCGCTGGGAAGGGTACGAGCGGGCAGGTGCTTGTGTGGGACGACGTGATGGGCACATGGGGCGGTCATAAGGCCAAGTTTGTGCGGCGGTTTGGGGATGTCAAGGGCGAAGTGGAGAAGGGCGTCACGGGCTATATACAAGCAGTGCGGGAAAGATCGTTCCCCGCGCCAGAAGAGAGCTACGAGATGCCCACCATGGAATGGGAGAAGTTTTTGAGGCTCGTTGAAGGAGATGATGTCCTTTCAGCGCGTACAGAGCCATGAGTGCGTTATACACAGATGTGTTCTTACCCGCCGTATCTTATACCTATTTATTTCGTAATGCAACAGCAGACTCCAGTGCAGTATCTTTGCGGTGCCCTCAACAACACTCAAAAACATTGTGACTAGCTTCGTGGAAGGCTATATCACGTAGTGCATCGTGCAACTGAACGCCGGGGCGCGTAGCGCGGTCGCACAATAGTATCTACTCTGGAATAAGCACGCAAGCCCGAACTCAACATTTCTCGTTTCAGATCAATAGCGAGGCCTCCACTCCAGTGAGGATCGCCAGTTCTTCAGTATTTCTACAACCCCGCACGGTCTGGAATCAGAGGATGCATCCTCTAGCTGAGTGTGTATGACCCTGTTTATCGGTGTTGCATGCCCCTCCAGGTCCATCCGAGGCTTGCTCTCTCAGCGGTCAGCAACAAGCCAGCAACAAGCTAGCAACGCGCGCCAGCCGCCGGCAATGCGAATATTGTACACGAAGTGCGCACCGGAAGCTCAGTCCCAACTATGATTGGTTGTCAGCACGCGCCTGGCTGCCACGCTGCAACGCGCTCTACGGTCTGCACACTGCTAGTCTCCGGCACCCTGGCGACAAGAACTGTACTTCTGGAAAGCGCGGGAGATACAGGTCAAGTACCACAGTATACACGGCGTATAACCTGACCGGCGTATTGTGTCTCAAAAGTACCACCTCGATCTACAATAAACTATATTTCCCGATAGGTCTATCGGTCACTACCACTATAAATCACGCCAAGGGTTGCCTGCGCTGGCCGTCATGCGCGTAAGCAGCGCGTTCAGCATGATACGTCGGTGGCGTAGCACGCTGTTCGTCCCGCCTACTTACGTTGGGCTGCCCAAGAGGTCAAGTCACGGTATTATGCCCTCCTCGGACGCTAGTCGAAGTGTTCCGGATACGATGGATGTTGCGAGCATCATAGTGCATCCGCTATCATCTCGAGCTCTAGCCTCTATGCGAACTCAAGGCGAGTGAATAGAGGACCGAGTCCGACGCCGGTGAAGTGCTGTGTGAGAAACGGGTGAAGACATTCACGACAGCAACATACGCACGGTCGCGATAGAATCCCCATCGAGAGGTCCTTCAGGAGATCTAATCAAGGCACTGGAGTCTGTATGCTTCTGTATGGGTGGACCGTGGATGGATGAGTCGAAGCGATCTTCAAGATCACTTGATCGGATCATTTTGACAGGGTTTGCCGCAACGCGCGCTATGATTTTCCTTTCCAACATTTCCAACATTTCCACTTTCTACCTCCATCGTCGCCACATTCTTGGTTTTTTTCTAGCCTCTCAAATGTGCAAATACCGTGCCCATCGTAATCGTGAGCGCGACTGTGGGCACACAGCGCGTAGTTGTCGTTCTCGCTGCTGGCCAATCCGGTATATCCGACAGTCTGTCGGAGCAAAGATTGCCACTAGTACGCGTAAGTTACAAGTATCGCTGATCAGCCGTGTGAGCTTCCGAGCAAGGGTCCACTCTGTTGGGTTGAAATGCCTGTCCAAGTCAGCGGGTTAGAATGCCCTCCGTGCGCAGGAGACATTCGAAGAAGGCACGTACGCTGCACGACTTCATCGCTGTGCTGCATTGATATCCGATTCTTACAGATAGCACTGTGTGTGGCGGCGGATCAGGAAACTTGGTCAAACCCTACCAATCAAGTACTGCCTCGTAGAGCCCTTACTCCACTTATAGCATTGCTTTACTTACACCAATCGGCTTTTTGTTCCCGGTGTGGGTTTATGGCATCACTTACCGGAGTGCGAACATTGATACGAACATAGGGACACCAACATAGTGCTGCAGCACCATGTGGCGCGCAGCGACTTCACGCGAATACACCAGTTCTAATCTCTACATACGAAGCTGATCTAGACATTTCGGCGGTTCCGTCAAGGGCCCGAGGTGTAAACTCGGGATGGCGATGATCGAACCTCGCTACTTGCAACTTAATCGCCGGCAATGCAGACTCTCCGATGGATGGGAAAGAGGATCTGAGCCCTGGGCTTCTTTCATCTGAGCCCTGAATTCAACTCCGTTCTATCGGAGTGGACAAGGCGACAATGCGGTGGCTATGTTTGGGGACCGTGTATGCAAGTATAAAACCCTCAGCGTATGCCAGAAGGCCCTCACTCACCTCCGCCAGCTCTCGAGATCGTACGCGCTTTCGCCATGGCTATTGAACAAGTCTCTACACTGTCCCAGTAAGCGGGTACTGCCAGTCTTCCAGCGTCATGCGCTTACCTCGCGTCTTATAGTGACCAGCACCAAGGCTCCTCATATCACAAAGCGGACAAGAAGCTTCACTCGTCTCAGGCGGTAAGTGCTCAATTGCGAGTCTTCTTTTTGCGGTTGTAATGACCATTTGCATTCGCAGGCCGCTGATGTATCGCGGCAGGCCGTTGAGCAGTTTCTGCAGGCGATTGACGTGTCGGTAGCGGCCTGGAGCAGCGATCCGACTGGAGTTGTCGAGAAACGCGTCCGTGCTGAGATCAAAACCTGGACGACCTTCGACTTCTCCGGTCCACAATTCGATTGGCCGATTCAGACCTCCGTCTGCGTCGCGACGACCATGTTTGGACACACACACATCGACACGCAAGTGCACCTCGCATTGTTCAGCCTGCTCGCGGGCTGCGTCGACGACCTCGAGATCGACTTGTACGCGCTCGAGTGCTTCGTCGAGCGACTCTACAGTGGCCTACCACAGCTACATCCAGTACTCGACCTGCTCGTCGTGTACCTGCGCCGCATGCCTCAATATTACCCGCCTTATTCGGCGACAGCGATCTTCGCGGGCACCGTCCAGTTCATCAACGCTACTCTGTTCGATAAGCGCGCCGAGACCTCGTCACTGCGCCCCGCGTCGCTCCCATATATTCGCTACAAACGGGCGAGGAACAGCCTCGGAGAGGTCTATGGGTTGTTTGGTTGGGACAAATTTAACTTCCCGGACGTGTCATCGCATATCCAGATCCTTCCGTGAGTGCCCGAACCACAATGTGTTTACCTTGACTAACATGCCGTGACAGGGACGCGAGGATATATCTAGATTACGCTAAGTACGCACCTCGTAAATGCACTTGTCGCCGACAATGCTGACCATCGTGTTAGTGATATCCTCTCTTTCTATAAAGAGGAACTTCAAGGCGAAACGAATAACGTAGTCCACGACCGCGCCGTCGTTACGGGGAGGAGTATCGCTGAGGTCCTCTCCGACCTCGTAGAAGAAGCTGTAGCATCCGTAGATCGCGCACGGCTTATTCTCCAAGGCGAGAAAGAGAAACAGACATGGGAGCAGTTCATCACAGGCTATGTGGCATTTCACTTCCTATCACCGCGATACCGCTTGAAAGAACTTATGAATTAAATGCTACGAAGTCAAGGACATTCATGCACTCTATATTGTTAACGCACACACACACACCCTACATTTCGTTGTCAGTATGACTTGATTGCTTTCTCTCCTCTCATGGCTACATAGTCGTCTAACGAATGTTATTAGCTCATAGACTATTTAAATGCTAACCTCGGTAGTGCCCGTTTAGCTCAGTGGTAGAGCGCGCCACTCGTAATGGTGAGGTCGGTTGTTCAATCCAGCCAATGGGCATCGGTTGAAACTTGAATTGCCGACTGTTTTGTTTTGATCAGTTTTCTGAGTTCTAACTTCTCACAGAATCTCACTGGCAAGTTGCAATTGTTCAAACTTCAGGCCTCAGGCCTGTAGAAAATTCAGAAGGTTCGTCTGACCGGTCAGTGAGAAACTATGATCATCATCCCTGCGATGTGCACCGGTCGGCATGTTGCCGATTGAGTTTTGTTACTTGTTTGAAGTTGTAGCCACTATGTAGTGACGATACATACAATTTGTACAAATTTGTACAAATTGTGCATAATCATTTTTTGGTCCGCGCCCATCACACAATATGGCCAGCCAACTGCCAGCCGGCCACTGCGACGACCCCGACGACGATTTGAGAAGAAGAGAGCCTTGAGCCAGTATCGCACTCGGTTCCTGATATGATGGGCCTTCAACAACAGAATTATCTCAAATCAAGCTCTTCTACGACTTCAGACACGACACCTTCACGCGCGAAGAATCCTGGTTCAAACCCTCACCGTCTCGTGTACCGCGGCGCCCTCTCACTCCCAGACTCGTACCTGCTCCTCGATGGGCTCAGCTTCGTTGCGGATGCACGCGTCGGCTATAAACCCTCGGTCAACCTACTGGAGAATCCGCTCGCCCTCGCCCTCGAGACTATGCGCGGGCGACCAAGTCTACTTCTGCTTGGAACTGAAAAACTAAACGACATATGGTTGGATACGGAACGAAATGTCAGCGTGTGAGCGTTTCTCGTCGTCCTTTCGAATACCGTATCTTGACACGCGTGCCACAGGTACATCCACCCGTACGCGGCCATGAGCCAGATGTACTTCAGTAATATCCTTGGTCTGCCGTCAATCACGTCCCCAGAAGGATTCACGGCAGAGGGGATCAGGGTCAGTCTCAGCGACAGCAGTGCGTATGCGATTTGAATGTGCGTGAATGTCTTTGACGCGTCGCCTCAGCCGAACCGGGAACAAATGACTTCTTGATCTACGGTCAACTGGCCGCAGGAGACAAGTCTCTACCCTCGACGTCGAGCACATCCCCAAAAGAACTACGCATTTTCGCAGCGCGCGTCCTTCCGGATCCGCCATCGCACGCTACCCGTGCGCCGCGGCCGGACGACCCGACGCCCCGCAAACCACCCGCGCACCTTGCCGGCGAGCAGCTGAGCGCGTCGACGAAGCGCAAACGCGACACATCGTTCTCGGTGCTGTCGTTCGAGACTATGAAACGATCGAAGACTGTAGAGGAAGACGACGTGGTGCGCAGGGCGCGTGAAGTGATGCTACACATGCCGAGGGCGATCAAGAAAGAGGAAGACGCGGTTTTCAAGGTGCCGGAGCTGCCGAAACGGTTGAGTCCAAGCGAGCTAGAAGACGACCTGTTCTCTTTGTCGCAAACGGGGACCACGAAAGCGAGACCTCCTCCTCCTCCTCAGATGGTCGGCTCCGACGAGCTTGAGAAGGCCAACAAGACTGTGAGCACACACAGCCGTCCCTGCACACGTATTATTCTGACCATCTTCTATTCCAGGTCATCAAACAGGCGACTGTGACCTTTCTCACTCATCGCGGCATCAGGAAAGGTGATGCAGACTTCAACGATCTTTACCAGACCATCTATCGCGGTGTTGTCTTTGCTCTTGTGCGTATCGTGGTTTATATGACGGCATATATACATCATCGCTGAGTATGCTTCATGCAGAGAAATGTTATGCGAATTCAGGCGGCGAAACTGGGGGCCGTAGAACGTCTCTGCCAGGCACATTGGCGCATATATGCGGAGGGAAATGGAGAGATATCAACACGATAGGAGGCGTGCGTAATCTTCTGGTCATCTCATCAACTGTTCTATACATACCTATCAAGCATCTGAATAACGTACCCAGGTAAACATCTCATTCAATCGTATCTATAGTCAACCCGGAATATATACCGTGTTTGTTGGACCGCACTGACTTCAGCAATTGTTGCACTGTTGCCCGTTGCGTGGACCAACTTACCCCAACACACACGCCGACGCGATTGTCTCAGCGGCATTTCTGGGACACTAAAATTTGGTACCGTTTCTAGTCCTTCGACGATGTCACGCACCGGGAGCGTGACGTGACAATGTGTGACGCCGACGCGTCGAATATTTTGCTGGCGCGCCGCCTGTCATCGCTGTCAGGCGCGACGGCGGCGCCAGCCACGACGCCTTCTATTGCGTATCCGATGACGCGCGCGACGTCCCGCTCTGCCGTCGCCACAGAACATATATAAACCTCAAACTTCCATCATTCTCCCCCGACCCTCTTCGAACCCTCTCTACCAACATCGCCTCCCGTCTGTCATACCGACTGCTCGCATAGTTGTCGGAGCTGATCTACTCTTGGACGGTGGACGGATAGACACGACCAGTATTCACGCAAGGTCAAAGTCGACGATACTGACGCAAGTTTTCGATTTAATCAGCGGTGTACGGCCATCTCGGTAATTGGCCAAGATATCCAGTCCACGTACCCGACCACGCTTCCTGTTCAGTCCCCGTTTGGATTTTATCTGAATCGTTGAACGAGAAGGTATTTTGCGCTCAGCAGGACGAAGTTACAATGAAAACCTATTCCATCTCTGCCGACGACGGTGGCGCCTTCGAAGGACATCTTGAGTGATGCGCTCAATATCGCGGCATCCACGACCAAGCGGAACTGATTGCAATCCAAAACTCGGCGGCCTAGGATGCCCCTGCAGGTTCACTACCTTGAAGAGGGTGAGGCTGAAAGGAAAGGAAAGGAAAACCGCTTTGAATGCTGTGAGTCTGGTTGGTCTTTTCCATAGTACGATGAACTTACCTCTATGGAATGGTTTCTAACACCAGCCAACACCCCCAATTGTGGGCTGTGCACAAAAGTACTCGCCCTTCGCAGAAAGTGGATTCCGCCAGCCTCACAGCGCACATGCCACGCGAGGCTCCGAGAAATGAGCGGTCCGACAAAGAAGCGTCCGGCACGACGTACATATCGTGTCTTCGTCAGATATCCAGACACAAGGTCCATTGCACAAGGTTGCATAGCCCACTAGGCACGCTGCAAGGGGACCTCGTTGTCATGCGGGCGAGACTGTGGAGGCCTGAAGCTCCGAGAGGGCAGAGTTAGACATCTATACAGGTGCCACGTCACGTACCTGTGCCCGTAAGTCATGGTCAGGCCGCATATATCCTGCTGTTCTGCGCACTTACCATCGCAATACACTTTCACCACTCGGCGTACGCTAGGAATAACCCACAAGGTACAGGAAGGTTGGTGAGGAAAGTCGACTCGTCTAGATTATTACATAATCCGCCAGGGTTAGCGACGCTGACGCCCATTTTGCGATCTTGTTCACAACCACCACAGCTTTTATTTTCCTTTTACAACCGTGTACGCCAGCAACGCATATATCATAGCATCGACACCGGCTTGCCGACTGTAATAATCAACCTGCTCTTTGACATAGAAAGTGCGAGTGACCGTGACTCATTTGAAACACGCATATACTCAAACAAGCTCTCTTTGCACCACGCTTTGTCTTCACGATTGCACGCTGATAACCACGTTCACGCCACATCCTTTGTTCCTTCAACGTCGCCAGCCCTCATAACCTTCGACGTTACAGCTGTTGATGAACACCCGGCCGTCATCCCCTGAGCCTCTGTGACCAATCACCCCTGGTCTCCTTTCAGTCCCGTCGACGCTTTGGCCATCGTTGCAACCATCTTCCATGTCCTGCAACGATCCTCAAGACGACGCCAGAGACGATGAAGAGTGGCATGATTGGGTCTTGGTCGAGAGAGGGGAGGCAGCGGTTGAGTGGGCTTACCGCAGGGATCGGGAGTGGACAGAGTCAGGAGTGCGTTTGCCGTTCCACCCACGGCCACCGTACTACGAGATTCGCGCAGAGGTAGCAAGAGGAAATGAAGACGGAGATGTAGAGGAAGAGGAAGACGCAAACGGAGTCGCAGACGAAGATATCGCGTTGTCCCCGTCCCTCGCGGGAGTCCAGGTCGCCGAGGACGTGATTCGCAGGTACGAAGTCGATTGTGGCATCTCCCGCCCATACGACCCGCTCTTGGATATCGCGCGTACGAAGGTACGGTCGCTTTTCGCGGCGCCCTTTGACGAAGTGGCGTTCGAGCTTCAGCGCAAACGCTGGAAAGCGACTGTGGAGTCGCTTCTTGGCGGGATTCTTGTGCCGCTGCCGTACGACCCGCTTGACCCTAGCAATTGGGACCAGGAGTTGACTGGGAGCCCCTCGACCGCGACGGACTCGACCCGCCCACGGACACCAGGGTCGGACCCAGACGTGATCGACCTGACCGACTCTGACTTGTCCGTCGAGTCCGAGGCAATGCCGTGCACCCCGCAGGCCGACAAGAAGTCGTACGCTGCGGTCGTATTCGACGACCACACTGGTACGGGCCATGCCTACGAAGGTGCAGTTGTCTCGCCGTCACCCGCGAAGCCCCTCAGTGCCTCTGCGCTGTCATTCGTCCCTACCTTCAACCTGGACCCCACACCGGTGTCACCGTCGGCGGAGTCGCACGTGACGGCGACGTACGAGTATCATTTCCCGTCGCTGAACGCACAGCCGTCGGGCCGTTCGGGCACTCGCTCGTTACCTCCTAACCTGCTGCGCGACGAGCATGGGTTCTACAACGAGGTTTCATCGCCGAGCACTACCTTCCCACACAGCCCCTCGTCCACGCGTTCTGCCACGCCGAAGCGACAGTCCACGACCCTCCTCCCAGCATTCCTCGCAGATGCTTCTTCCAGTTCCCGTACGCGGCATCCCTCGAAGACGCGCGAACTCGTAGATCGTTTGCGATCGTCGCACTCCTCGATGCGGCGGTCACGGCGAGCGAAGGACATCGACGAGCAGCGGCCGCTGGGCACCGATAACATGAATGAGCATGCTGGGGAAGAGGAGGAGCCAGCTGTCGCAGAAGAACATACGACCTCCGATGGGTGGATCACAGGCATCGAAGACGCTGAATCGCCTGCTCTCGAGCGCTCGAAAGAAGATTGGGTGACAAGTCTCTTCCAGACGAAGCCAGTGCAGCCGCGACCGAAGACGAAACCCAGCGCGCCGAGCGCAAACCACCGCCGCGCGCCGACGTCGAGCAGCACCACGTCCGGCCCCTCGTCAATGCACTCACCCGCGTCGTCAATCACTAGCTTCGGCCTGCCGCCGACGCCTGCAAACTCCCATTTCCCGCCCCCACCGCCCCCGCCTCAGCAGGCGTTCTACCCTTTCCAGCCCGGGCCCTACGGGCAGTTCGTGCTTCCGCCGCCGCCACCCCCTGGCGCATACATCATGCCGACATGGCAGATGCCGATGCGGATGGCACCGTACGTCCCGCCTGGTTACATGATGCCGCACCCTGCGATGGCGCCCCCTGCTCCGTACGACGCGCGGAACAAGGCGCCCTTGATGTCTGGTGCGCGGTAGGTGTGCTGCGGCGTGCGTGCGTGCTTCGTATTTCGGTATGTCTACATCCTCGCGATCTCGTCTGTCGTCAACGTCTGATACATGGTCGTCCGCTTCTGCTGCTTCTCTGCCTTCCAGGACATGCGTCATCGTCTTTGCCTTCTGCGGGACATAACATCTCGTCTGCTCGTCGTGATTTTGCTTTGTCGGCACGTAGTAATCAGTAGTATGTGTGTTTTTGTTCCTGTATGTATGTTTCTCCTACCTCAGTCTATATTACGCCCCCGTGCCCCCCTGGTCCTTAGGACGGGCGGCTCGGGAGCCTCCTCTTGAGCCCGCTTAAGTAGTACTTCGTTTCTTCCTTCCTTTGTTTGTTTGTCTCCATTCATATGTACAACTATACACTGCTCGTCGCTTTTTACATCTCACCGCGGCACCGCGATCGCGAGACGACGTCTCGCGCAACGAGTCTGTCGCCGTGTGGCAATGCATCCGCGCCACACGGAATCCTAGATGGCAATCGTCTGGCATAAATCTTTCCGAAGAGTCAGGTCCGGCGTGATTTGGAGCAGCTCGTGAAACAGCAAAGGAGAGCAATGCGCGGTTCTTTACATATGTATGGAAAAAATACAGTGTCTAGTGATGGTGGTACAATCGATCGCGGTCGTTGTGTCGTGGATTGCCATAAATAATCCTGATAAAGCGTTTGCTATGCGTGAAATAGTAGCCTGCTACGCGTGGTTGGCAGTTCGTATCAGCGCTCCCGTCGCGTCTTGATTCCCGCGTGAGCTTCAGAAGAAGCCGTCGAAGTCGTCGACGTCGATGAGCCTCGCCTTCTCCGGATCGACCTGCACCGGAGAGCTGCGGGTCGCCCACGCCTCATTGACGGCGGGGAACTCAGAGAGACCGCGGTAGTCGCGAGAGTTTGAGCGGCTGTGACGCTTCACGCTCGCTACGCCCTTGTGGATGGTAGACGCCGAGCGCGTACCGGACTCCTTCGCGGACGTAGCCAGCGCCGCAGCGCTCTTCTGGAGGCCCTTGAAGCCGCGGACGATGCGGCTATCTCGTGACGCTGGTGGCAAGGGTGTCCTGGCGTCTAGGAGAGAGCGTGAAGGGTCGTCAGGATAGTCGCCATCGTAATGCTTGCGGAAGGATACATCGGCGGTGCCGAAAACGTCGTCGTCTGTCCCGCTGTAGTCGACTATCTGGAAATGCGAGATGTCCCTGACCTCTGGGTAGGCGGTGCGACGGCCACTGCTGATCGGAGATGACAGCGGCCACTGGAAAGTGATGCTCAGTGTCCGAACACCACGCTCACAACGTAGGCAACTTACCTTAGACCTGCCTTGGGCAGGCTGCGACCGACCGGCCAGCGAATCGGGTAGTCTGTTGAACTGGTCACGGGCCAGCGTGAAGTTCTTGGACTGCGGGCGCTTTGGGTAGAATGAGCCATGGTACTACTGTCAGCAAGAAAGCGCGCACCGGCCGAGAAGTCATGAATACAGTATTAGAGGGAAAGAAAAGTTAGTTATGAGAAGCCAAAGCCAGTGGCGAAGAATGAAAGAAAAGTGAGGGCGACATTGCTTGGAGGCTCCATTGATATACGTTGTGCGCGAGACAATAGACAATAGAAAGTCGCGAGCGTGCCGACGAAGAATACTACAGGCCACGACGACCAGGCGAGGACAAGACCTAGTCTATCAGCGCATCAGCGGTCGCCACTGGTAACTCAAGGACAAAATGTGCCTCGTGCGACACTGCCTCCTACAAGTCGTCCCCAACGTGTACGGCCTGGGCCACGCCGCCTCTGCATATATGGACGGGTGAGCGACCCCCGCAAACACCAACACAACCTTGGCGTAGTGCGCACATACACTCTGACTAGCTGTACCGTCGTCGGTTCTGCGCAGCGCGCACCTATACTGAGTCGTACGACCAGTAAACGTACTAGTCACAAAGCATCACGATGGAACGGGTAAGCTTACCTCATATGTATCTGCGCCCCACAACTCACACAACGCGCCTCGCAGACATCAGAGGACGCCAAGACGTTCAGGGTTCCTCATTCTGCAGGAAACAATGGCGGCCTAACCGAGATCGCGATCCTTTGTGCTAGAGCGGTGCCTCTGACGCGCTCCTTTGCCCGTATATGGATAGTACGAAGAAGAAACGGAGCCATTGTACTTGTAAGAGTAAGCAACAACACCAAAAACACGCTGCATGCAGGGATGCGGGACTGACCTGTGTTGTTGTCAGCCTAGCAATGCGGACACCGCGAAGTCGATGCAGCACTCCGCGAGCGCGGCAACAACGGCTATTGTCCGTACAAACGCGATATACGAGAGAAAAAAACGCTATACGTTTTCCTCCATGTAGACAGTAGTAGTTACCTTGTTAGAAAAACTGTCCCGTACGCATGCCTACATAGTGCATGAAGAGTCTTGAGTGTTGCGCGGAAACGCGCGGTGGTGGTGATCGCGAGAACCTTGACCGGCTGCTCGGTGATAAGACACAATGGTGAGCAGTTCAGTAAAGTGAACCTCCTACCAAAAGATGTTTCATGGCAACACGCACCATCTAGTCGGAAAGTCGTAAGCACCCGCATGCCACACAACCTCGTCGGAGTACCCCCTGATCCGTATTTATCAGTCCCAGTGAGCATCTGTACATACTGATAGTGTCTTGTCTCCTTCAGATTTCATGCCCCAGAAGGCCTCAAGCCAATATACCATGCAAGGGGCACTAGCTTCGCGAAACGGTCGGCGGTCGCATCTGAAGTTCTGTCTAGAGCTGATCGCTCTGACAGGACTATGGACACGCTCAGAACTGAACTGCAGTAGTAAGAAAACCTTAGCCGACTAGAATACCACACGCAAATGAGAGGATTGATATGAGAAGAGGCGAACATGTAACCGCAACGAAGAGGAGGAGGAAGAATTTCCGAACGTACGCCAAGGTGCTTATGGCTTATGTAACGAGCGCCTGCGCTTCCTCGACCTCGAGCGCTCTCTTCGCGTCGGCCTTCGCCCCCAACACTTCGCTAATTTGTGAATTCATTCTTTGGCCCGCCTTCGGGAATCCCAAGTATCCGAGTCTGCAGCGCCATCATTCTCTGAATTTGCGGTGAGAGCGTTCTTGGTTGCTAGGTACGTTTTGTGCCCCATTTTTGGCCCAAATCCATCTTTTCTGTTGGCTAATTTTGCTGGTAGGCTAGCGGGCATGCCACCGAGGGGGAGACTACCTCCGCATTTCACCAACACATACCGGCTCTTCTTGCGGGCAACTTCCGCTTCTGTGCTGAATCATACGAAGGCGTTCAGAAACCTCAGGCTAATCTGGAGACCAATATTCGACGCTGCAGCCATCAACCTCAGAAGGCTCGAAGATCCTCTCTATAAGCAACATCACGCAGAACTCGAGACGTGGATGCAGACATGGGACAGAAGAGGTAAGTCGTTTTCGTACGGCAAAGCGTACATGTCAACAATAATATCCCAGTTGATGGAACCCTGTCCATCTTGACCACCGCCGCTCAATCTCGTGGTCTTTCTCACGAAATAACGCGGAACCTGGCCCTTCTCGCGGGAACTCACCTCAATATCCACCATAACGTGTATGCGATGCGGTCGACTTGGGACAATAAAGTCTACCCTCCCTCAGCGTCCTCTGCGCAACGAGTCCCTGAACCTGGAAGCAAGACTTACACCAAAATAATGCAGCGTAAGGAATGGAAGAAAGTCTCAGACTCCGCTTTGGGGGCCTTCAGCGAAGTTGTGCAAATGGCGGAGTCGCAGCAGAGTCTCATCTTAGGGCGTGTCAAGCCAAGGTGACGAGAACGTCTATGTACTGCCGCAGCGCGCCGAAGCTGGGATGCTCGTATGACTCAGTTTGTACCTCTTGCTGCATCTCCCAGACCTCTATCTGACATGACGCGTCTCGTGTGACTAGATATTTCTGTCGGCGGGCCCGACGTACCCCAGTGAACGACGTATGCATCACATCCTGTCCGGTCTGTCCGGCGAGGTCAGCGTCCAACATGATCTCCTATTTGCTGGTTACTACCGTATCCGATGGTGGAAGTTGTGCACCAACCGTGTGTGATGCCGCAGGGATGGACCCGCGGTGTGAGCATCGCAGAGCCTGTGCGGGGTGACGCTTCTGTGACACCTGCGTGCCATGTCTCCCAGGTTGGTTACTTCCTCTGATTGATGCCCATGTCGCTTGTACCTACCCATCAACAGGACAGGACGTGCGCGTATCACGTGTTGGCTATCTGAGCTGTGGTTGGTTCCCGAATATGTATCGTCGGGAAGGCGGGCTTCCCGCAAGACGGCGGCGCTGCTTAACCACATGCACCGCCCACAGTTCGATTGTTCTATTGGTCAAGCACGGTGAGCTACGCGTCGGACGCCGCCGCACGTGGACAAGCGCGGAAAGGAATACACTCATCGAGGGAAAGGGCTTGACGACGTAACGACGTCGATCATTTCCGAACTGATGTGCGCGTAGCTGTGTTCTGCAAACCTTTCTAAAGCTCGCCCTGCTCAGTTATGTCGGCGCCCTTTCGCCACCCTCTCCCCTCCTTTCCTCCTTCTCTTTCCCTCTCCTCCGTGGCGATGGCCCCGTCAGTCGTGAAACATCGCTTCCAGAACTCTCTGGACATGGTCGCCGCGCGATCCATGCGGAGCGTTGAAGATACCGCTCAGTCCGGTACTGGCAATGCCTGGTGCATCGTGGACTCCCCTACGCTAGGATGGTCGTCCAGTTCATCCGACCGGCCTCGACCTCAGCAGATCGAACGGCCCACGGCTTCATCAGGCTCTCGCCAGGTTCGTCGAGATCTGTTGCGCCCTGAGCTGCACTGACGACTCTATTAGGCTGTGCAGGCCGTCAATGTCGCACCATTGAATATCAAGAAAATCCGCAGAAGGGGACTCTCAAGTAGCGTGCAGCTTACTCTGCCGCCTTCACCTCTGCCTCCCATCATACCGATACCAAGCTTGCCTTCGTCATTACCCTCTCCACCACAGATGGGGCTCACCTTCACTGCTGAGTGGGACCTGACCCAAAAAGCTTTCATTCTCACCCCCACCGAGACTTCTCATCCTCGCAGTGCTTCAGGCCCGAATTCATTCCCCAGCCCTGTCCCGTCGGACGTCCGCGAAGGTTCACTACCTCCCAGCCCGGCACCGAGCGCACCGTCGGTGTACAGTCTTTCGTCGTTAAGTCCACATCCGGGGCTCTCTACCTTCCACGCAGCTGCCTCACGCCGTAAAGCGTCTTCAGCTAGCACCGACACGTCCCGCAGCTCGAGCTCGAGCTCGAGCTCCGTCGGTACCCCCGTATCCTCTATCTTCGACACCGAATCGGTATATTCCCACAGTCGCGATCCGTCGCACTCGACAGCGAGTTCGTCCGTTCTTTCACTCGTTGACATGGAAATGAAGCACAAGGACGGTCCGTCCAGGGGAGAGGTACCGGCGCCCGAGGATACTTTCCCGTTGAAGGGCCGCCATACGGAACAGGCACCGGAGAAGGAAGCGTGGGTTTCAGTTGAGTCACCACCACGCGCCGTCCATTGGATCGAGCAGGACAAGGCACTACCACCAAAACCGTTAAGACCGCTCCCACGTCGTCCAATAAGGCGGTTACCAGATGTGCCTCGCAACGCGACCACGAGTCTCTATTCCATCGGAGTGAGTGCTCAATTTCGTGCGCGGTTTGGCGGGGGAACTAAATATCCTTGGGTTCAGGGCGCTTCCACACCTGATGCCGCCGATTCCCCAGTAGGCGGTTCTCTTCGAAGACAGTTCTCAGTCCAAATTGCCAAAGCGTTCGCGAATAAATCGTTATTCAAACATTGACAGGTGGGATTCCCCACGGACAGTGGCTTAGTGACACGCGCACGACCTCACGATCCTTCCTACCGTATTTTTCACCCCGTCGCCTTTCAACTTCGTTTTTCAATCTTTTTCGACTTCAGCCTCCCTGGATCCATCTTGCAGCACGTCAACAAGTTCAATTTCTTGTCAGCGCTGTATTACTCACTTACACGATTATCCCGTGCAGATGTACTTTTAGTATTTTAGGGGGCACTGCTCCTGCGGAGGGCTCACACTCGCAATCTATCACTTCGCTCTAGACATCTATCATTCTATCGGTGGTGAACTAAGGCGGGGAACAAAATACAAATGCCCTTGAGTTCTATCTCCATCCTCCAGTGTGTCGACATCCATATCATATCTCGTGTTCGTCGACTTTGGTCGATGCGCGACTGGGGTCCAACTCTGGCATTTCGATATCGGTGTGTCCCTCAGGGTCGTCGCGGTATTTCCGAAGATCTTGGTCGTGCTTCTCCTGCCTTCGCGCCTCTGCTCGCAACTCGTCCTCGTCCCCGCGCGTTAGCTCCTTGTGATGAATCATCACAATGCTGACGACAGTGGCGATGGCCGCTAGCGTTGCGTTCATGATGAACACGATCCTGAAGCCGTCGTTGTACCCATCTAGTATACGGCCTGCGGCGGCGGGTGAGATTCCGAGAGCCTGTAGCGCGGTGTTATTGGCGTTCGAGGTGCGCGCCCCGAGTATTGTGGGGGAGTCGATGATATGGTCGATGGTAGTGGAAGGGAGATGGAGAGATGTCATGGATTGTCGCAATGAGTTGTTGCTAAGTAAAGACAGGTGCGTGAGTGATCAGTCCGTCGCATCTTATCGTGAAAATGGCTCACATGATGGTCGACCCCAAGGCTAAGGCTAGGGTCCCACCCAGTAGACGAACAAACTAGCGATAGGTCGTGAGAGCGAGGGTCTTGTACTGGAGTGTAACAGGAGCAAGCGTACGTTTCGGACCGCAGTAACGACTGCCATATCACGGCGAGTGACACTCGCCTGGGCTGCAACAGTTGTGGTTTGTAGGGTCTACGATGGAAAAGATATGAGATAAAGTTGGAGGAAGTGCGAACTATATCAGCTACCTGACCGCCACCAGTCCCTGTCATCAGCATGAAGAACACCATAAGGCCTCGTGATGTTGTATATCGCATGGTAGAGATGCACCCGCAGCCGACAGCCCAGACCGCGAAGCCGACATGTATCACAGTCTAACAAGACGACAGATAAGCAGATGGAAGTGACGTCTGGTTGCGGACATGCTTACCCGATAACGACCAGTCTTGCTCACAATCTGACCCTGTAAATGCCGTGAGGTGATGAACTGGAATGTTCGGCGCAGCACCCACATACCGCGATAAAACTGGCCAAGGTTTGACTGACTAAGACAGGTAGCAAAAATATGCCGGACTTGATGGGCGAGAAGGCCAGCGCAACCTGGAAGAACTGAGGCAGATAAAACAAAGCCGAAAAGAATATCATGCCGCTATCCCGTAGGTGTCAATACATCGCGCCCACACACCTGACGTGACCCAGTGACTCACTTGATGAACATGGTTATGTAGACACCTGTAACGGTGACGTGCTTGAAGATATACACTAGCCAAGCATCTCATTAGCAAGTGCATGGCGCAGTGAATCTAAAAAGGCTTACTTGGTACGATGGGAAGTTTTGCGCCTTTCCACTCCCAGAGGCAGAACAACCCGACAACCAAAGCGCCTGAGAATAAAGGCGCGAGCACCACAGCTGATGCCCACGGGAACGTTACCCCTCCCTGAAAACCAATCAGGCTTCCTCGATACTGATTCCAAGTGTATACGCACCCATATTAGAGGCAGGATCACCAGTGTACAGCCCGCAAGCGTCAGTGCGACCCCAACATAGTCGATAGCCATCAGTTTCCTGCGCGACAAGTCAGTTACTGCAAAAGGGGTGCATAACGATGCAAACCTCCGGAGACCGCCTTCCACTGGTTTGAGGGGCAGCACAAAGATGACGATGGCTACCGAGATAGCAGACAAGGGCAACGTGACCCAAAAGCACCACTGCAAACAGAAGAGCGGTATCAGTACCACCTTGATAGATCCTTTATTACCGCTGCTCACACGCCACGACGCCTTCTGCGACAGAATTCCGCCAATTAAGGGCCCCAAGGCATATCCGCAGCTTATGACGCCACCGATAATACCTTGATACTTCCCGCTGTAGACAACATTTCGTAAACTCAAGACAAATGAGAGAGGTCGTACGGAGCACGCACCGGTCTCTTAGACTGACCACGTCAGAGATGACAATCTGCATGACGCTCACGATTCCACCACCGCCCGCGCCTGCTATCCCTCTGAAAATAATCAGAGAGACTATGGATTTGGAAAAGCCTGCGATGAGACACAAGGGGCGTGCAAGATCAGAATCTACGGTTCGAGACCCCACCCGGGTTAACCCCATGGCAAGTGCACGGGGTCCTTCCACTGGGTTTTCTGCTGGGTTTTCTGCAGAGGGCCAAAAGTCGACATATCTCGCCCTAGAAACTACATGAATCGTTGTAGACAGATGTACTGAGTATATCCCGCTAATAAAGACGTCTATTTACAGAGCCAGAGCAGCGTCATGCGAAAAGTAATACTGAGCTCGGAGACGCTGCAGAAATCTGAGGACTTACTAGACGCCAGAAAACATGCAAGGCTGAGATCTGAGCTGAGCGCTGAGATCTGAGACGCCAGTGACTGCAGTCGACGTCGTATCGTAACGGCCACTACTGTATCTACGACTCCCGTCAACCTCTCTCCGCGCTCTAGCCTCCGCGACAAGCTACTTCAATGGACCTCAGTATCTAGAAGGCAACGACTCACCACCACTCATTTGTCGCGTCTCCGACACTCGTGCAGGCAGCAGCGCACACAACAGCCCTCAGGCCCGGCACTCTACACCCCGGGCCACTGTTCAACGTCTAGACCGTTCGACGGATATTCGGGCCACATATCACTGAATCACTCACCGTCGCTCCACAGCTGCAACGCGCAGGATAAGATAGAGATGGAGGATACGAGCGTCGAGCATGCCGGGGATGAAGCACATTCCCAGCGGCATCTGCAGGTCTGAGTATCAGGCCTCAAGCCTATCAGGCCTCAAGCCTGAGGCCTGAGGGGCGGCACACAGTGTCAGATCTGCAGTGTGATCACAATGGGTGCGTACGCTGGTTGTCTGTCTTGTAGAAACAAGTACTCCTTACACGGTTACACCTTCAAGATACTCGAAGCGCGTGCGTACCCATCACCAGATAGCAGTCAATGCTCTGACGAGCCACTACTCCCGTCGTCCAGATCGCGTGAAGCTTTCGCTGACCCACCTGTTCACCTTCGTCGCGACCCACGACTCGGATACCACGCCGTGAAGGCACTTCTAATCGATCACTCTGTCTTCCATACCCCCTCTTACTACTTGTCGTAGTACACATGTTATCTCACCGTGTTATAGACACGTTACAGTGAATTTACTCATGCTCTAGCGCAACTGGTTATCGGCAGCGTTAATTGTAGACGCTTGTCAAGTACTCGGGGTCTTTATGGCGCTTGAGAGGGGTCCCATACCGTAGATTCAGATCTTGGACGCCTCTTGATGAGACACCCAAACATATAGGTGCCCATCGCAATACACATCGCGGCTTTGCGACCGAAGATATCGCTGAAGCGACCATCTGTCATGTTCTCAGTCACCGATACCATCTTTGTGATGTTTGACTGGATTACTCACAGAGCGGTTGAAAGGCGGTCGAAGTTAGAAGATACGCTGAGGGTACCCAGGAAGAAATGGATCCTGCGTGGAAATCAGCAGATATGCTTGGTAGAGCTGTGGCTACAATAGTGCTGTCGAGGCAAGTGACGAGAGCACACAGCGAAAGGCCCCCGAATACGGCGATGACCCTCTTGAACGGGAGGAGATTGGTCTGGTCCGTCAGCTTAATCTCGCCCTCCTTCGACTCTGGCACGTCCTCGTGCTGGTGAATGTCGGAGTCATCTGGGAGGCGGATAGCTGCTGGCATGTCGGTGTTGGCAGACATCGTCGTGGGGCTCAATGGCAGTAGTTAGAGGCAGGAGTCAGGAAAGCAGGTGGCACTCGCCCCCGCCGCATGACCACATGTTATAGCAGACATTTGGCGTCCGGCTTCGCGGCGGTGCGAAACTTCTTTGGACTCGGACTTGCCGGATAAAGGTCATAGATACGTGGAGGGTATCGCAGAGGCTCTAATCGTATGAATGCAGGATTATTGTGTCGTACTATACTTCCGACTTGAACAAGACATCGCGGTTGAGGTTCAAGATGGACGACAAGCGCAGCGACGACTCCAGACAGATGCCGATGACAGCGTCTATCGGCAAGCACGTCGGGAATTGCCATATGCGAAATCCCGCCTTTGATAGACGCTCATAACACGGCACCGTTCGCGAGGTTGGGCGCCTTTTGATCCTGTCTCTCCGCGTTCCGATGCTCGCTGCACGACGGTCAACAGGTCCCGCCACAGCCTCTCTCCTTCGTGCTGCACCACGACGAACCCAAGCCGACCTCGCACCACAGAGATTCAATACACCGGACAGGCAATATGCTAGGCGTGCGGCACTCGGTAGTGACAGACGGTCGTTCTTCATCCGACCATGGGATGGTGTGCGGTCAATGGCAGAGGGCTTTGCCATCTTACGTGCCTTTGAGCTAAAATATGGCAAGCTTCGGGATGTGCGCTTCGGACGCGTGAGTTTTTGTCCTTGTCTAGTCAATACACAATCTCAGCCGCCACTTCAATAGGACTCCGAAGTGAATGAAGTGTACCAAGAGCTGATCGTCGCGAACTTTGAAGATGATTCGAATTGGGAAAATATCCCCGAGGATGGGCACATTATACTTGAAATACCGGCTTATGAACCCCAGTCGCCGGGCACTGCATCACTGCACGACCTGGAAGGATTACTCCACCCATACGACAAAGGTTATGCCGCAGACGACGCTTGGGCAGGCGTCGACTCTATGAAACGTTCAGATGGGAGCCCTATCACTACAATGAGTAATGTGAGAATAGGACGTTGTGAGCAAGCCGTTCCAACTTAACTTGGCGATGACTGAAAGCCCATCCCTCAGACCGGGGATCAATCTACTGTATGCCGGGCTTGTTAGATCAGCAACGGCCAGGCCCATACATTATCAAAAGAGTTGGTGTGGCGTTCTCCTCGTGGGGTGGCTTCTACTCACTGCCGGCTGCGCGGGAGTTGGAACCCAGCGAAGAGGCGAGCGATTTCGCGTTACCAGCGGCCTCACCAGGGCCGTCTACGAGGCGAATGGAATTTGCACGCAATCGGTGGAGCGACGCCATGCCCAAGACGAAGGTGAAAGTCCCCAAGGAGGAAATCGAGGCGGCTGCTGCTGAGGTTGAAGCGGAAGAGGAAGAGGACCTCGTGGAAGCCGACGCGTCGGACGTAGAAGCGGAGCCTTCGCTGGCTGCAGAGTCCGTAACTACCGATGCGCCAGAACAACCTGCGGGCCTTGACACTGCGATCACTGCAGAAGAGCCTGAGCCGCCCACTTCAGCCGAACCCGTCCGCCTGACGAGACGCGAGAAATTGCTTGCTGTTACACGCCAAGCTGCCGCGGAACGTGTACGCCAAGCGAACCAGGCGCACGAGCACGCCCACTCACCCCTCCCCGACGGTGTCATCCCCCGCGATCCGGAGGTGGTGCAGCAGGAACGAGCTGCAGCGAAGGAGAAGCAGATCGCGGACGAGACGGAGCTCAAAGCAACTGTTTTGGGTAGATTGCGGAAGCTCTGGGGCGGCACCTGGTAGAGATGTATGACATCGTTTGTACTGTGTTATCTCTATGCGTCGCTGCGTTTACAACACAATATTGTCCCCAGTAGGTCCCGTGCGCAACTAATTTGCATCGATGTCGGGGATTCCCTACAATTTAGGATGCGATATCGCTGGTTACGATTTGCCTAGCGCGCGGTCGCGTCATTACTACACAGACAAGATTCTCGAAATTTACGGAGAGTCGCCAGCGACCCGATCAGCACATTCAGCTGCTCACCCTAAGCATTCGTCAACGTCTACAGTACAACGTTGAAGATACTACACGAAGCATACGTCTTGGGAACGCGGTCGGCCATGTCAATACGTGGAGCTGCGTTGTCCAAGGCTCCACTCAGACCGACCTCTTATCCCGAACCTTCGTCATGTCAACCCCCGACAGCGCTGCCAGTTTTCCCGCCAATACGCCGGGCACGGTTGGTGAGACGAGCTATGGTCGCTTTCATTATGGTATACATTTCATTTAGAGATCCTCCAACCCCCCGATATACAATGGCTAGTCTCCATATCAGGCCTTGGAAAGTGGCACATGCTGAAGCTTGGCATCCGCGAGCGCACTGATCGTATTGATATATCCCAGAATTTCCTCAGACTCCGAGATAGTCTGGGTGAATACCTGCAGCAAGATCAGTTCGTCGTTGATGCCTTCTTACTAAGATAAATCGCTAACCTCTAGGCTATCCCACCCCGCGACAGCGTAGAACTTGTTCGGATCGTCTGCTGTAGGCCCCCAGCTGCCACCCCAAGTTCCCTTAGCGCGACCCAAGCCATTGACGACACTGCGGAGCTTCTGCAGTGCCGTCTGGAAGACCTCTCTGTCTGCGCCCTCCTTGAGCGTGATGCATGCGATCTCGGTCACCGGCGCATTGAGGCCCGGAGTGGCGTCTTCCATCACCTCGACATCGTCGATAGACTGGATGCTACCTATGGCAGCGAATGCCTCCACAATTGGGTCGAGCCATTTCTTGTCTGCGGCCGCAGCTTTGTGAAGCTCGACGGACTCCCACACTGGAAACGTATTGGACAGAAGAAAGAGAAGCTATAGACGGGATACGCACCGTTCACACAATAGATAATTTCTGGTTCCTGAATCGAAATACCGTGATAAGATCTACGCAGGGTGAGCAACATGGTTGAGGACAAGCTTCAGTGCACTCACGCTAACATGCCAGGAATTTGTGCTAGCTGGTCGGTAAGCGGTTTGATCAGGGTCTGGTCTGCCAGGCAGGCAGGGGTGCCGGAGACTCTGACGATCTCGAGAGATGCGACCATGATGGACTATGCAAGAGATGAGCAGTGTGTTGAGGGGTGGATGCGTTGAATTGTAGCATTCGACGCGTACGGCGCTGGCTACTTATACCGTGCCAAAGGAGCGCTACAGGCTCACTGAAAACTGTAGGCGGCGATGAGGACCCGTCATGGCAGACGTATGCCGCAGCGGCGCGGCCGGCAAGGCTCTTGTCCTATTCGACCCGGTTTGCACAGGAATCAGTGAAGCCACACCATGATGTTCATGATGTCCTATCCTCCCGGAACCATAAGAGTCACTACGAGCGATGTTCATGGACGCGAGGGGTGGAGGGCGGAGGATTGTCGCCTTCCCTGGGAATCGGAGTCGCGCGGGTAGTATATCGAACCGCGAACGATCGTCTTGGCTTTGGGCGTACATTGGTCCATCTGTGTTTCATGATCCTGATACCCGGACCGCTCGCGCGGTGCTTTGACAACGCGTCAGCGTCCGAACGGCATTGTCTGTTCGTACGCGTCCTCGCGCGTCCTGTATGTAATCTTTCACGGATAGTCTGCGGCGCAGGTCGTTCAACGTTCAAGCTTGACCATGAATGTTTCAGATGAATAATGCAATGCAAGTTGCTTGGATTGGCAGTGAGTATTTCGCAGCTTCCGGCCGCGAGAGGGAGAAGGTTGATGTATTTTCAGCCGCCGGACTCTGACTGCGCCAATTGATGGGTCGGAGCTTGCGTAAACCCCTGAGGTTGGTACAAACCTACAGTATTGTCCCTCGGGCAACGATTCTCGTCGTGTTATCGCTCCTCCAAAGATGCAAGCACGGTCAGCGAGCACTCAAACGACTTCGCGCGATCCCATACTAGGCAACTCGCGGCGCGCTGTTGCCCACTGAAGCGCCGCTTCGAGGACCAACGTCATATCTTAGGCTGAATGTCGAGGTCAACCATGTCAGGCAGTAAGTCATTGACGCTTTTCCCGCCAGGATTTTGCACTCGAGATGATCGATGATCGATGATCGGTGAGCAGGGAGTTGCGGGTTCCATTATTATGTTCTCACGCGTTATACTTAGAAATCATCAGCTGGTACTTATACGCCACTCTCAAGATCAAGCCTTGGAAAGCGGTATATGTTGAAGCTTGACCTCCGCAATCTCCTTGATTGTGTTGATGAGTCCTAGAGCTTCTTCAGACCCCTTTATGCCCTGCATGAAGGCCTGTAGAAAGATACGGTCGGTTAATTTTCACGCTTCACAACAAGAGAATATCGCTGACCTTTAAGCTGTCCCATCCAAGGACAATGTAGAATTTGTTCTGATCATCCGCTGAAGACCCCCAACTACCACCCCAGTTTCCCTTTGCACGCCCGAAGCCCCTGACAACTTCTCCGAGCTTGCTCCCCGACGCTTGGAACATCTCTCTGTCCGCGCCCTCCTTGAGCGTGATGAGTGCGATCTCGGTCACCGGCGCATTGAGGCCCGGAGTGGCGTCTTCCTGCACCTCGACATCGTCGATAGACTGGATGCTACCTATGGCAGCAAACTTTTCCACGATTGGGTCGAGCCATGCCTTGTCAGCGGCCGCGGCTTTGTGAAGCTCGACTGACTCCCACACTGGAAACACATCAGACAAATGAATGAGAAGCTGTCAACGAGATACGCACCGTTCACAAAATATATAATTTGTGGTTCCTGAATTGAAACACCGTGATAGGATCTACGCAGGATGAGCAACATGGTTGAGCACGAGCTTCAATACGCTCACGCCAACATGCCGGGAATCTGTGCCAACAGGTCAGTGAGCGGTTTGATCAGACTCTGGTCTGCCAGGCAAGTAGGGGTGGCGGAAACCCTGACGATCTCGAGAGATGCGACCATGATGGACTATGCAATAGGTGAGCGGTATGTTGCGAGGTGGATCCGCTGTGTTGTTGAAATTGTCACGTAGAGTACATGCTACTTATACAACTCTGTAGCGTCAGAGGCTTACTGAAGATTCTGCAGGCGGCGCAAGACACCCTTCCGTAGCGTTCCGAAATAAGGCTCGCACCCTGAACGTCCCTCGAGGGTGCCTGTATAGGACAGCCCCCTCCTAGTCTTGCGTCACTGGTCCATATGTCAGCGAGGATGGTACTGGGCAAGAATCTGCCGGCCGTGCCACGCACACCTGCCGCGAGAAGGCCACATAATATGTGTCATTGCACCCCCTGTGGAGCGCATCGTCGCAGGTAAATCGAGCTGTGAAAGAGCGTTTTGGCGACGGCCCGTCTACGTTCCGTAAAACTTACTGGTGGTCGGAACGCGCAATCAGCCTCTTGGCAGCGCATCAGCGGCCCAAGAGCACCATCCTACGCGTTGGAGCGCATCATGTGTGGTTCCTCCACCCATTCATTCAACCCACTGTGGGTTGGTCGGAGGCACGTTTGGCAGGATGAGCTTTTGATCCACAGATTCGAGCGTTACGCGCTAACCAGCTACTTCTCTAGCAGGAAGGCGTGAGCGAGCATTCAGTCTTGCAGGTCTATTAGGTGATATTGATGTGTGTATGGTATGAACATCAGTTCGCGGAGCCGGTCCGAGCATATGGGAGGAGTACATTGGCGAGGACTGATTTGCAGTACGGTTCTCTTTGCCTCATGCGTTGACGTGCAGCGCCTTCATGATCGTTTCCAGTCCAGGATTACCGCCCAGGCGCGCAATCTCGTCGTATATCTGCTTCTCCAGAGATGCAAGCACGGAAAGCGTGTACTCAAACGACTTCGTGCGATCCCGTAGGTAAGCGATGGTGTGCTTCTTGAGTGTTGGTGTTGATGGGCGTTTCTGTAGGACGTCTGGTCATCGTTAGCCCGCTGCGCACGGATGGCATGAGGTAACCATACTTAGGATTTGTCTGTTTGATGGATCGGATCGGACACCGTGGACAACGGGGAACGAGAATTTGCCTTCTGTGAGATCCTCAGCGAAGCCTTTGTTCGATTCATACTGTATATCACGCTGAGCCGACGATGACCAAAGGCAACACATCGCAACGTACCTCGGTGCTCTGGAGGTTCATGTAGTCGTCCCTGATCTGGAAATATACACCGAACTGGTTCACCAGTGGTACATAGTCGCTGTGTTATGAAGTCAGAAAATCTTGCAGAATATATGGACATGCTACGCACACGTCGTAGTGTGTGGTAGCGCAAGCCATCAGAAGCTTGATAGCCACACGAAACAGGCCCCCAGTCTCTGAAACACGTATATGATAGGGAGCTCCAGATATATGTTGTTGCAAGACGCACTGTTGTTAACCATCGCTACATATTCTTCCTCTGTGGGGCATTGCAATGAATCTCTCCATAACAGTTCTAGACCTTGGCCGCGATGAAGACATAACAGCTCCTCTGCAAAATGACGTTAGAGGATGGTTTCTGACCCCACCAACCGACTCGCCTGTGACCAATCTATCAAGCTCGGTGTCATCTATCAATCTCCGCGGCCGCGCAGTGCCTCCAGCCGATGATTGGACGTGACTTCGCAGAGCAAAGAGTTCCTTGTAGGCTAAGAAGTACACGTAGTTCGCAGAATTGATCGTCTGAGGGATGCCATAGATCTTGTGCGACACTGTACGGTCTATTAGTACCGTTTGGGAGACACCAAAAATGCAACGCGCCTGGAACTCCTCGCCGCAGTTGTGCATCGTCCTCAATATCGTCTATTCTGGAGAATGGTGAGTCCTACTATGCGCAGACCTGCTGCGGACAACGTACACTAGGCTTGCTGTGTGCAACATGCTTATGACCTTCGATATTATGCGCAACTTGTCTTCGGGCACGTTCAGCCATAGATTAAATGACGCTAGCATGCTGCCTCTGATGTCTTTGCCGGGGACAGAGCTGATGTGTGTAAATGGCTCGAGCAACGCCTGCTCTAGATCTGCATGAGTAAAGGTTGTCGCCACAGAGGGTGAAAAGTATGCAGACCGCTTCATTGCGTTCACTCCATGTAGATGACTCTGCGAGCATCTTGAGGACATCGTATTTGTCGCCGTCGGACATCTTGTCAGCAAGTGGTGGTCGAGAATGAAGCTGCGAGTGCGCTTGACGCCCGCGGCGCAGGCGTCGGGATATTCGTCCAATCATGGCAATCCCGACGCGCGCCAAACGAGACAAAGTGTAGGACTGGCGCCTCGGAAATTATTGCGGGACCGCAAGCAAACAGCTGGGTGACTTCACTCTTCGAACCCAAGCTGCCTCCTCTCACCATCGCGAAACTCAAATCAAAACACTTCGCTTCGCTTGGTAACATGGCCAAGTCGGAGATCGAGTCGTGGATAGCCAGTACTTCCTCGATCCCGAACGACAGCGATAGTCAGTCGCCTGGATTACCGGAATGGCGGAGGGAGTTGGTGCTGAGCGACTGGCACGAAGCCATGAGGGCAGCCCAGAAAAGGCTGTTCACTAGCAGCACAAAAGCCAGAATTCAGTTTCTTCAAGAGGAGATTCTTCACGTTGCACGTTTCTGCGGTGAGCAATTACCTCGTGTTCGCATGAGGCATGCCGGCTGACGGTGATGTAGACCTTACGTTGTCCCAAATTTTGGACATATTCAAGCTGCTCACGCAGACGTGCCCTCGATATGTCGACTCGGCCTCACGCGAGGCGGTGGAAGCAGTAGGGGTGGAGTTGGTGAGGCGAGACGAGACGCGCGGTACTGAGGCTAGCGAGGCCGACGAGCGAAAGCAGGGCGTAGCAGAGCAGATCGTAGGCTGGTTGTGGCACGAATCGGTGAAGTTCTCAAAACGACCCAGGTGCGCCACCATATCGTTTCGCGGTCCTTCGTGTTGACATTCGCGCAGTGCCTTCCCCGCCGCTGATATGCTTGTCCTGCTGAGCTGGACTTGCGGGATCTACGCGTCGTGCGTGCAGTGCAATCCAGATTTCACGTCATCTCCCGCCTGGGGACCACTTTTAGGCAGCATGGCAGTTCTCTTGGACCTTCTGTTGGACAAGGAACTCCGGGCGAAGTCATCCTTGCAGAAAAGCGCGCTTGTGCGCACACGACGTGCTCTCAGGACGGTCCGTACAATTTTGTATTCAAGTCGTACAACCCTTTTACCTTCTACGACAGAGTCCAGTACTGCTATCAGAAGTCGCGAAAACGCTCATGTCGCGCGTGAAGGATCACACTAACCCGTTGTCGGTCGCGCCATTGCTTGGCGTATCTGTGGATGTAAAACTTAGACTCAAGGACGTGAAAGACGTCAGCCTTACCAGAGTAGATCCGGTACTGAAGGTATGTGTATTAAGCTCTTCCGCAGATGGTCCTGACGCGAGACTTTTGAAGGCGGAGATCATCGCGTTCTATACAACGACTGTTCTCATGTCCAGATCGCTTGTGCCAGCTCATGTGTCGGTGAGTCAATATAATCCATCTTATTGCCGCATCCCTGACCATCCGTAGACTGCGCTGCATGACTTTATGTCATCGTTCACTGACGAGTCAGATTTCCTCGGTGTCGTTCTTCCAGTAATGGAAAAAGCACTCCTCCGCTCACCTGAAATCTCCTTGAGTGGTACGCTTGACGCTGTCGTGTGCATGTTTCCCACGCTTATCATGTTGCACAGTCATCGCGGACTTCTTTGGGGCCTATTCGCACCCAGTGCAAGGCGATGCCTTTCGCCGTCTGCTCGCGTCAACACTCAATAGTACCAAGTCCTCGAATGCTGTTGTGCGTACAAACGCGACACGCGTGTTCAAAGCTATTATCGGCAAGACCACGGACTCCGCCGACCTCACGCTTGCTTTAGATGAGCTCCTTTCACTTCCAAAAGCAGGCAAGACGACGGGTCCTGATCATCGCATCGCGTTGTACAACATGCTCGGCCACCTGACACCGTCTGAAGCAACTTCTCCCGTCTTACTACAGACGGGATTGCCTTTGCTTGCGAAGGAAAGTCACGACATCGCTGTAACGGCATTGGCCACCTCACTGGCGCCTCATATCGTCTTCTGCCTACGAGAAAATGTCGCGTTATCCGCGGATGTCCTCTCGTTAATCGCAAAGGAGATGAACAACGCGAAGCCTGTTCTGCGGCGCGCGTTCTGCTCACTCACGGGAGATGCCTTGTGGAATCTAGGTGATCTGTCAACAGACGCTTCCTACGCGTTCGCGAACGCAATGTTTCCTGCGTTGGAGGCGAACCTAAAGATCGTTGCGGCAAGCCCGGCATCAAGTCTCGCCGGCCCCCTAGAGGCATATGTAGCTACTGCTATCCTGCTTGGGCCTATACACCGGAGCGGCAAATTTGGTAAATCAGTCATATCTCGCCCCCCAAAAATGCAGCGCGCCGTGTTCTGATACCGGCTCTTGTGTGTTTTCTTCACAGACGACTCGATCAACGGAAACACAAATATCCCAAACCTGCTCGCGGCGGGTGCAAGACCTTCGTTCTTGTTGTGGGATAAAGTATACCAGAAGCTGACTGACATCGAAGACGAGACTTGGCTCTTGAGGGCTGCAGGGGAAGTCGTATCATTCTTCGCGAACGAGCTGCCGAAGAAGGAGCATGCCTGGTCTGTTTCTCCCAAAACTTCATCTCCAATCCACGGCTGAATGCAATACAGCTCAATGCTAGGCTCGGTCTTCTTACATCTTGCAGTGGACGGCGCGTCGACGGACACTAGACGAACTGCGCTGGCCACTCTTTCCAGTCAAGCGTCAAGACACCCGGAGCTCGTCAACAGTCTTGTGTCGGCCGCCTTGACTCTTCGTCTGACTAAAGAGAGGCCGATAGCGAAATCGAACGCGAGCAACGAAGACGGCGAAGCGAAGGTGACAAATCTGGAGAGCCGACTCTGCGCTTTCCTTCTCACGTCAGCGGTGTTTGCAAGCGATCTTGAAGCGACACGGCGGGAGCCATTGCTCGTAAATCTGGTTGTGCTTGGGCACCATCCTTCTATGGGTGTGTTGTTTTTCTGCCGATGGTATGGCCTAACTGATGCTTATATCTTATGTTCCAGCTGGGAGCGGCTCTCGTTTGCCATGGATTGAGTTGTGTCAGGCCGCAAGCGTAGATCCTAGAGAACTCGTGGAAGCTTACATAGACGCCATCCTTCCTAAAGTCCTTGAGGCGTCCCAGGTAATATTCTCACCCTACTTCACAGAACATTGCTGATCATATTCACAGAGTAACGCCCCTGGATTCAGTGAAGCGAGTTTCAAGACAGTTACCACGCTCACCTTTGTTGCTCCCGCCGTCGTCACTCCCCATATTGTGAGCCAGCTCCGCGCAGATATCGATGCCAACCAGGTCAATTCGGTGACCGCAGAGGAGCTAGCAATCTGGGCTACCCCTGAGGGTACCCCTTATGTTGATGGTCAGTTTCAGACAATCAGAGGTATGAGATTAACGTTGACGTTGGATTTTGCGCAGTTCTGGCCAGCAAAAAGGTTGAGACACCGGAAAAGAAAGGGAAAGGGTACAAGGATGCACAGTGGGAGGCCGAAGTGCGCAAGTCGTTGGCCAACAAGAAGAAGGCGGCAGGATCTGTACCGATGTCTAAACAGGATCAAGCGCTGGTGCAGGCACAGCTGGACAAGGAGTCTGTCATTCGCGCAAAAGTAAACCAGGTCAAGGCGAGACTAGAACGAGGTTTGAACCTTGTCCACAGCCTAGCGACTGCCCGTGTCGAGCTTCATGCCCACATATCATCAATCATCGGTGTATTGCTGGAGGGAGCCTTCGGTCCTAATGCAGTCGCTTTGATCGGCTTCACCGCGTTCGAAAGATATCTCGTGAGTGTACTGTCTCCTCACAAGTGAATTGTTTCTCATGCGAAGTTAGGATTTATCTCTATGTTGCTCGGATCGCCTGGACACATTCAAGCGATGGGTGGGTGTCGCGACTTTGCGCGCTCTCAACGTTTCCGGGATCCCGGATGATATGCAAGTCGAACCTCTCAACTGTGCGTGGCTCATCAATCCCATTCTGGCATGTCGCAGTACTGACCAAGCTTTCAGTGCTGCTGCTCCGTGTTCTTTACCGGTTACGGTTCCTGTCAGAACAAGCGGCCCTCGACGTTGAGACATTCTCATATTTGACCCCGCTCGTAACAGAGATATTCACAAAAGGCGCCATCGGTCTTACTGAAGAGGACGATCCTTTAGAACAAGCAGCCCTCGCGTTAGATATCGTCAAATTCCACAGTGGAGAATGTATGTCGCATAGCTCAACCTTCATTCACACTGCTCACGCGTCTTCTCCCGTTAAGTTGCCGATGTCCACTTCCCCCGGCAAAGAATCATGAGCACTCTCCTCCAAGTAATCAGGCAGCAACCCAAACTTGCGAAGGAAGCTTCATCGGCTCTAATTGCTATCGGACAAGCTATACAGGGTACTGTCGCGCATGAAGAGCTCGAAGTCTTACTAGGCGGAACTTTACTCCAAGAAGTATACGCGCGTAACTCGTGCTTACAGACTTTGCAGGTTTGCAACAATGTATCTCGGATAAAGCACCATCTCTGACGTTGCACAGCCGTTTGATCTCACCGACCTTGACTGGTCACCAGAATTATGGATCGCATGCCATGACGATGACGAGCAGAATACACGTCTGGCCGGTCACCTTTGGGAAGACAACGGACTTGACGTACCAGAGAACTTCCTGACAAGTCTTATGCCCTATCTCGGTGAGCTGAACGTCTACAAGCACCGAATATATTCTCATGATATCGATAGAGCATGAAAACGTGTACGTACGTACAAGTGCGGCCTCTGCATTGGCCGATGCAGGCGAGCACTGGCCTCAGTCCGTTACAGCCACGCTGCAGGAACTACAAGATTTCTACCGTGAAAAGGTGAGACATCACTTCGCACACCCATCTCAATGTGTTAACCGTTCCAACAGGCGAAGGTTTTGGCCCCTGAGTTTGATCAATACGTGAGTGTCACCTCGTTACTTGCAATCCATACGATCGCTGACACTCTAATAGGGTATGGTCATTGCTCAGAGCGTGGATAGAGCAGATCCCTGGCCGGCGCGGCTGGCGATCTCTCGTGCCTTCCAACTACTGGCCCCCATTATCGGTACAGACAACATACTGCCATTCTTCGAATTTTTAATCGGCGACGAGGCCCTCGGTGATCGTCATCCTGATGTACGCCGTGGTATGCTTCAAGCTGGGACGGCCATCATCGACTTGCATGGACCGGTACAACTTGCTGGGCTCATTGCCTTGTTCGAGGGATACCTTGCCCAGTCTCTTTCCGTCAACGAGACCACAGACTTCATCAAAGAGGCAGTCGTCATTCTATTCGGCCGTATCGCAAAGCATTTGGATCGTTCGGATCCTCGAGTCGCCCAAATCGTAGAACGACTTGTCGAAGCTCTCAAGACTCCTGCGGAACAAGTGCAGATCGCCGTCTCGGACTGTCTTTCACCGCTGGTCAAGGGCGCATCAACATCAGCTCAAGTTCTCGTTGACAGGCTCTTCAACGACTTGTTGAATGCTCCGAAGTACGCTGTACGCAGAGGTGCAGCATATGGCTTGGCAGGAGTCATCAAAGGCGTTGGTATCTCAGCCATGAAGGAGTTCAACGTGATCGAACGGCTACAAGCCGCAGCGGAGGACAAGAAGCGCTTCGAGCCTCGCCAAGGAGCGATGTTCACGTTCGAGACATTCTCTAACGTCCTCGGTCGACTTTTCGAGCCCTACGTCATTCACATCCTTCCGGTCCTACTCTCCTCATTCGGAGACGCGACGGCGGATGTGCGTGAAGCAACTTATGATGCATCTCGTGTCATCATGGGAAACCTCTCTGGTTACGGTGTCAAGACCATACTGCCATCCCTGCTCTCAGGTCTGGATGAGAAGCAATGGCGATCGAAGAAGGGATCTATCGAGCTTTTAGGAATGATGGCATACTGTGCACCCAAACAGCTGTCCCAGTCTCTTCCTGTTGTCATTCCACGCTTGACGGGAGTTCTGACCGACTCTCACGCACAAGTACGAGCCGCGGCTAACAAGAGTCTGAAGCAATTCGGCGAAGTCATCAGCAATCCGGAGATCCAGTCACTTGTGCCCGTCTTTTTGAAAGCGATGGTCGACCCTGCTAAGACCCCTGCGGCATTGACAGCGTTGTTGAAGACCTCGTTCGCGCATTATATCGATCATTCGTCGCTCGCATTGGTAAGTGGAGCGTTACAAAATTTGGCTTTCTACTTACGCACGTAATAGGTCGTACCGATCATTGAGCGCGGGTTGAAGGAACGCGGCGCAGACACGAAGACGAAGGCCGCCCAGATCGTCGGCAATCTTGCTTCCCTCACTGACTCGAAGGACTTTGTCCCGTATCTCTCGGAACTGTTACCCCTTGTTCATGTTGTGTTAGTCGATCCAGTGCCTGAAGCGAGGGCGACTGCTGCGAAGGCTCTTGGTACTCTTGTCGAGCGACTGGGCGAAGGCCACTTCCCCGATCTGGTCCCTGGTCTCCTGCGGACCCTGAAGGCTGACACCTCTGGGGTCGACCGTCAAGGTGCAGCCCAAGGGCTTAGCGAGGTGCTTGCTGGTCTTGGTATGGAACGTATGGAAGGCCTTCTGCCAGACATCATCACCAACGCCCAATCACCAAGGAGTACAGTCAGGGAAGGATTCATGTCATTGTTGGTGTTCCTGCCCGCGACTTTCGGCACTCGCTTCCAGCCTCATCTTCCCAAGATCATTGCTCCGATACTCAGCGGTCTTTCAGATACCGAAGACTACGTGCGGGAGGCCGCTATGAGAGCTGGACGGATGATCGTGACCAATTACTCAAGCAAGGCTATCGACCTTCTGTTGCCCGAACTCGAGCGTGGTATGTTCGATCCTGGCTGGCGCATCCGGGTGAGCACTCCGTTCGTTGATCATCGGTAGGCCTTACTGACTTTTGTCATAGCAATCCTCCATTACCTTGGTCGGCGAACTTCTATTCAAGGTCTCCGGTATCAGTGGGAAAGCAGAGATCGAAGAAGACGAGGAAATGGCAGATACCGCATTGGCAGAGACGTCGCGTAAGGCACTTGTCGAAGTTCTTGGTGCTGAGAGACGCGACAGGATCTTGTCTGCTCTCTATTTGGCCCGGCAGGATGCAGTCAATGTTGTCAGACAATCCTCCGTCCATATCTGGAAGGCTCTTGTCCATAACACACCCAGAACAGGCAAGTCGCGCTCTCGTCCTTGTGCAGTCACCTCCAACCGCCACTAACCTTATTGCCTGTAGTTCGGGAGATTCTTCCCCAGCTCATATCTCAGATCATCCACCTGCTGTCCAACGACGAAGGCGACCAACAAGAGGTAAAAAGAAACCAATTATACCGTTCTCTAGTCGCTCACGACTTTACAGACGGCAGCTCGCACGACAGCCGAATTGTGCCGCAAATCCGGAGAGAAGATTCTTGGGGAGGTCGTCGCTATATTGCGGGCCAAATCTACATCGAGCGACTACCGTGTGCGCGCCGGAGTGTGCCTCACTCTTTGCGAGCTCATGTTCGTGTTTCTTTCATCTTGCGGTGATCTTCTGACTGATTAGTTCATAGGGAAAGTACCTCCGATGCCCAGCGTGAAGGGCAAGAAGATGAGATCATCACGATGGTTCGTGTGTCCTTGGTTGACGACGAGGCGGAGGTGCGCTCGGCTGCAGCCAAGGCCTTCGACACTCTACAGGAGCATATTGGAGCGAAGGCGATTGATGAAACTATTCCTACCTTGCTCGAAGCTCTCCGCCAACCAGGCCAAAGCTCTGGTACCGCCTTGAAGGCCTTAAGAGAAGTCATGAGCGTATGTGTATTCGTCTGGCATTCCCGGATCTAGACTGACAATATCTCAACAGGTCCGTGCATCGACTGTGTTCCCTGTGCTCATTCCGACACTGACCGCAACGCCTATGACCGTGTTCAATGCTCGCGCGTTGTCATCCCTGGTTTCGGTCGCAGGTCCCGCATTGAGCAAGCGCCTCACTCCCATCCTCAACGCGCTCGTCAAGGTCCTCGAAGGTCCGGAGCTCAACGATCAGGAGGAGCTCAGAGAAGCTGTGGAAGAAGCTGTCAGCACCTTATTGGAGTCCATCTGTGACGCGGAAGGCTTGAACACGTTGATGCTTTTGCTCCTCGGATGGTATGTACAGAGCGGATTCCGTCGTTATCGCTCTCGTATACTGATCATCTCTTTCAGGGCCAAACATGACTCGGCTGAGCGCCGGGTGAGCGCGTGCAACTTGTTTGCTACTTTCTGCGAGGTGTCAGAGCTCGATGCGTCCTTATACCGTATCGACTGGATCCGCCAACTGATCTCCCTACTCGACGACTCGCACGTGCCCGTCCACACTGCAGCCTGGAAAGCTTTGGATGCCTTTGTCAAGTCGATACCGAAGGACGAGCTAGAGTCGCTTGTGGTGCCTCTGCGCCGAACCATCGAGAGCACTGGCGCACCAGGGCGACACGTACCAGGATACGGTCTGCCGAAGGGCGTGGCGCCCACTGTTCCCATTATCATCGCGGGTCTCACCACCGGCAGCAACGAGCAGCGCGAACAGGCTGCTTACGCGATTGCCGATCTCGTGGACCGCACCGCGGAGAACGCGATCAAACCGTTTGTGGTGCTGTTTACGGGACCGCTTATCCGTGTTGCAACGCAAGCAACGACATACCCTCCCGGCGTGAAGGTCGCGATTCTGCATGCGCTGGCGACGATGTTGGCCCGCATCCCCCTCTTTGTGAAGCCTTTCTTCCCGCAATTGCAGCGCACGTTCGTGAAGAGCGCCAGCGACGCGTCGAGTCTTGCCGTGCGCACTAGGGCAGGTCAAGCGCTTGGCGAGCTGATGAAGAACCAGCCGAGGGTGGACCCAGTGATCACGGAACTCATTGCGGGCGCGAAGAGCAACGAGGATAGCATCGCGGCGAGCTTGGTACTGGCTCTCGCGCAGGTAGTGCGAAACGGGGATGCGAACGTTGGAGAGAAAGCGCGCGAAACGTGTGTAGAGCTCGTCGCAGAAGGTTTCAGGGACGGCCACGAAGAGAATTACATTCAAGCCCTCGCCCAGCTTTTTGCGGCCCTCCAGTCATTGCCTGAACAGCTGAGGCCGATTGTCGAGTGAGTGATGTTGCAATCTGTAAGTTGATCTGACAGCTGAATACTTGGATTAGGGCGCATCTAGTTGCTGGCACACCAGCCACCGCGCTGAGTTCCCACTGTATCCTAGCCGCCATTTCACCGCCGGAAGACTCGCATTCTGTAGACGCTGATGTGACGCTTTTCACGACGCTCGGTGTCTTGAAGAGCGTATCACAGAAGGTACAGGAGAGCGTAGCAAACGAACGGCCAGCCATTGCGAGACCAGCGCGCGGGGCAAAAGAACTGCTCAAAAGTGTTGTCGACGCGTGATGTATAATATAGATTATGTAGCATTATTTCTCCACGACGATACATGTCCTGGGTATACCTTGATTGTTTATAAACAGCGGTGTCGGTCGTGTGGTCAATTGCAGGCACATTCTGTAAGCGCCTAAACCCTTTGGGCTTCCGCCATGTCGACCACACCTCCTACCCCACCTAAACTAAGAGCAGCCTTCGCGCCATACCGGCATGCCCTACAGGCTATTGCGGCGCGTACAGGCGCGCCTCTACCGACCCTGATCGTCTCTTTCGGCGTGCTACACGAAGTGACCGCGCTTTTCCCACTGGTCGGACTCTTCTTCGGCGCACGGGCACTTGGGATAGGGGAGCGCGTTGTCGCTGCCATAGAGACACCAAACGGCGCTGATGAAGATAGCTGGGTGAAGTTGAAAGGCAAAGAGTGGGTCGAGGAGGGCAATGTTTGGGCTGAGAAGGTTGGACGGCGGTATGGCATGTTTGGCTATGAGAAACGAGAAAAGGGCGAGCGTACTAGCCACTCGTCTCATGAAGACGGACACTCTGGTGGTCCCGGATTCACTACGAGACTTGCTGGTGATGCGGCCAATGCGATCGTTGCCTACGGCGCGACCAAGGTGCGGATGCCTACTACTGCTTCGAGACGTCACTGTCGTACTCAAATGCCGTCGATTCATCAATCAGGCTCTACTTCCTGTACGCATTGGGATCTCATTATATCTCACACCGGTATTCTCTCGTCGGATTGTTGAACCTATCCGTGTCAGTATCGCGAGCCTCTTTCGAAGGAAATGATGATCTGCAGACTAAGACGTGTATCAGCCATTGCCTTCCTCTCTACCCACTACGCGTCCTAGCTAGTGTAGTCCAACGACCGCGCGAGTTGATGCCGCGTGCCCGGGCATATTGCCGGGTGAGTTAAGCGGCGGCGGCCTGCCCTGAATCGCGGTCGGGCTGCTTAAAAGCCCTCCCAACCCGGTTTTTCTCTCTTCGGCTTTGATCCCACAGCGGGGGAGCCCATTAGAACGGTGAGTCTCCTAGTATACTCAGGAGCCTCCAGCATATTGATACCGCACCTAGTCCGTCATACGCCGATCGGTGTACCTGGCGATGCTCTTCTACACTACTGAGGTCTATCGCTTTTTCCTATGTCGGTATAAGGGTCGCGAACTTTCGCTCCTGTCTTCGTACGTCCTCATCTGGTCTCAATATCGTTCTTGACAGTTGACAGACGCGCTATCATAGCGGTATGGAACTCTGGACATTACTACCCTCGGCATAGGCGGCTGGCTACCTGGACCTCCGTGTGTCAGCTTTCGTCCTCGCATGTTCTTAGTGTACTAACGAGTGCCTCGTCACAGCAAACCCCTCCTTCCCCCCAATCCTCCGGATTCCGTCCCACGGAACGTGACGGTGGAAATTGCCACGAGTGAGAGGTTTTTTCATCTTCAGGAAGCATTTACTGACTCGAGTAGTCGTCAGGATGTTGCTGTAAAGCTACACTGGCGCTGACATGTTGCTTTTTCCTGGGTCCTCACTGCTTGTTTCACAACTTTGAGAACCCCGATCGCAGTGCTGCCCTACCGGCGTTGCGTATCGTATCCGCTCCCCAAATCCTCCTCCACAACGCCACTCCTGTCTTGTGCGGAGTCGCATCACTACCTTACCAGTATTCCCGGTGGTGCCCCCTTGTAGGGCCCGGGCTCGAAATCAAATAACACAGGCCGTCTGCTGCACCGAAGTTCACTAACATCAGGACGTTGTACACCATCGCTCACCGACACCCCATCGGACGCGGAAGCAACACCCTCTATCGTACGATTGTGCCGGTAGATGGATCCTCCGTCTCGGTGTGTCCCGTTACACGGAGAACGCTAGTGGTTAGGCACCCCACTTTTGGCTGATTGCGCTCTGCTGGGTAGTAGATCGCTGCAGAGGCCAAGCAGAACCCGCGGAAACGTGATAACGAAGGGGAGGGTTCGGGTCTCGAATCTCAAGCTCTCTCTCGAGAGTCGCGGACAATCTTGTTCGTGACTACCTTCTACTTCCCATCTCGCATCCTCGAGACCAGGAGGTTTCGCGGAAGAAGTAAAGTGATGGTGATATCGTCGCGTCTTTCCCATACCCACCTCAGCGGCAGCTGGCAACAGTTGTTGGTTGAGGACATCCATCTAGGAATTTGCCTACGGTCATTGGTAGCAACACCCCTGCACCATGTAGGAAATTCCGTCTTTTTCCTGGAGGCGGTCCGTCCCCAGACCGCGCACTCTGTTGCAGCCGGGTCCAGGGGCGTGCCATCGTGACCAGTCTTCTACATGCGCACTCATCCAGTTCAGCCCGGAGGACACGTCACTGGATGGACGGGCGGTATGGATCAAGGATGCGTTTTGTATGTTCGGACTTATTTGACAATGTCAAGAATTGCCGGTGCGGCAAATTATGCGTATGCTTTGATACTTGTGAGCAGTGTTTGGTACCGTTTGCGCTCGTTGTCTACACCTAAACGTTGCCGTGGCGTGTTGAGCAGAACACCGCTGTTCTTGGCGTTAGCTCTTAGTCCAACATGGCAGCGCCCACTATACGACGCAACGTGTCTTCAACCACCACTTCTCACATTGTTGTCTGACCTCGGTCGTGCCCGCAATGGACGTACTTCTTCGTGCGTGAAAAACGCTTCTAGCGCTGATCTGACTTCGTGACGGGTCTTGTTTGAACAACTCATTGGTGTCGGCAATCTCATCGTGTCAAACGGAGCGACACCGCTTATTCGTATGTCGACCAACCTTGATTTGCATTCATGTGTCCTGACCTTCAGTGTACAGGTTGAACAAGCCAGGAGCAATCTCCATACACAACTGGAAAGCACTATCACATGTGGATGACCGTGGCTTGATGCTATCCTAAACCTTGCCATCCGCGAAGCAAGCCGCCGTGAGACCGCTAAGATAGTGGCGCATGGCGCTGTCAATGCGGATTCATTCATATCGGCGTAATGGCTCCCGGAACGATCAAGTTTGGCGGGCACGAGAGGGCTCTGCGTGTCCCAAGACGCCGATGCATTGACAGTGTTCCCAATGTGTACTCGCTCGACGCGTGCGCTCACCAGACGCTGCAAAACGCGTTCGTTGATAACTTGTACGTTTCCCTTGCGATTGGCCCGATGCTTACGCTGATAGCGTGGAAGGTACAGCGACGCTGAATGGCAGCAAACCCGTCTCGATCGGCATATCGGCGCATATCCCTAACAATCGTCGTATGTGCTAGGATGGCCCTGAACGCACGCATCACGCGCTGATATACGCGCTCGCTTCATGAGCGTTTCCCGCGAAGCATGGGCGCGGTGGGACTGCATGCTATAAAGTGCCGTCCGCTGACAGCAGATTGCCTGCCTACGTCTCTCAACTCCAAGTGTTCCCTCACCCCCTTGGACCCCTCAGCGTCGAGCCCGTTAACTCGATCCCGCCGCTTCCACGAGAGCACGATGTCAAGCCCAGTGCCAATCAACTATGCCAGTTTCTCCGGCATCTACAAGAGCGAGCTCGCGGGTGCCATTATCTTTGCCGTGATATACGCGCCACTGTTCTTCTATAATGTTCTGAGGAGCATCCGGCATCCGACCTACGTCCTGATTGTCCTGGCTTTCTTTTGCTTCAGTGAGTCACCATGTTTGGTGCTTTGACCCCTCCGCGCTGACTGCATCAATACCTAGTTCGTGTTGTGGCATTCACGATGCGCGCAATTCTCGCTGGTAGCGAAAAGGCAGGAGAGAACCTCGACTTGCTGGTCGCCCAGCAGATAATATATAGCACCGGCTTCTTCGGGCTGCTCTACTCGGCGTACACACTGGTACTTACTAGATCGGTGAGGTTCGTTCTGATGTCTCATCGGACGCGACACTTACACGCTATTTCCCAGGGAACTGATCGCTGTCGGTCCCGCTGGTCGTCAGTCGATAAACGGGATACTTGGGCTTATTAGCCGCATAATGCGAAATCGCCATATCGTCAGACTGGCTTTGACGGCGGCAGTTGCGGTGGGAATAACATCGGGAGTGCGTGCCCGTTTTGAGCCATTATCTCTCTCTGACGTTGTCGCGCAGGTACAATCGACATCCAACAACCCTGATACCCTGAACACCTCTGTCACGTTGCATCGAGCCAGCGTATATATCTTCCTCGCGGTTTCGATCATGTTGGTGTTGTTGACAGCTCGCTTGGCGTTTGAGGAGGACCTGGGTGCGTGTCAACCCGAATTGTGTTATGTCGACCGCTGATCGGGCATACTTATTTAGAGGACTCACCTGTGGTGGGAAAGAAGTATCGGATCATCCTCCTGCTAGGCATTGCACTTCTTTGTGTCACGCGCGAGGCGTTCTTCGCCGCTACGGCTAAGAACACGAAGCAGGTAGGTGTTGTACCCTTGATTTGAGAGCTATGGATGACGCGTAATATTCTAGCAAAATAACTCCCACATCTGGTACCCCCTCTCCGCGCTCACGGAGCTCATCGCAGTCCTTGTATTTGCAGTTCCTGGCCTTGTTCCGTCGCGTGCGGAGATCGCGAAGGATCTTGGAGTATACGAGGGCGCAAATACTTCGGAGAAGTGGGGAAAGGAAGGAGGTGCTGAGGTGAATGGTCTCCGCCGGTCCCTAACACGCGCAGCCTGAAGGCTCATAACCTTTGTAGCATCCGAGTGGCTAGTAAGGCCTTAAGGTCTAAGGACCGCGCGCGGAGAGTATTCAGCGCTTTGAGTGTGTGTCCTCTGAATGCCTAGTTGTCCTCTTAGCAGCGCATACTTTATGATATTGATGTCCATCCCCTCCGTATAGAGTATTTGTTCTGTATCTTCTGCGACATTTGAATGACAGTTTATACACCGCTATCGGCCTGGCGCTTATATGTCAGATCGGATCGGGAAGACGACTTTTCTCCTTTTTTGTGAAACCTCCGGCGGCCGGGATCAGCTCTCATTCGCTGACCATCATCGCAGTCGGTTCGAAACCTCTGACTGCGCATCGCCCTCCGCAGTATATGAAGCGCCTGGTCTTCAGTTACAACGCAGACCGGAGGATCATTGTGCGGTGCGGCTCCGAGCAAGGCGGTTCCGAGCAGGGCGTTCAAGTGGGACGACAGACCAGAGCATCGCGTCGCTGCGCAAAAGTAAGTTCGTCCACACGCGTGTTTGGGTCACCCAACCAGGCTCACGATGGAACTAATTCAGATAAAATGTCCTGGTATTGCAATGCGTTGCGAGCGACTGGCATAGGTCAGCTAAAGTACTGCGGGAAAGAAAGCCGCCATGCCAGCACTGGTGCAATGTCCAGGAACGCCCTTTTCGATCCCATGTGCAGGTGTCATGTCGGTAGCGGTCCAATTCCAGAACTCTTGGTGCTGCGGTTGGTCTCTGCAGACACTAGTAGCGAAAACTGGTGCATTATTTCACGGCGGCCGTGCGCGCCTAAACCGTGAGTCCCTCGACGCCTCTCGACGCACGACCATTATGCGTGCACGGCGGCCGGGTCGTGTGTATCATTTCAAGTTTTGGCTGCTAAGGTGTGTTAACATCTGCTTTGAGAGTCTTCTTTGACCGTCGTTGACAAGAGATGTTCGAAGTACTGAAAATCCGCTGCGGACCTCTTGCTAATTAGCGTCTAAATTTCGTCTGTAAGAAACGCCTCATACTGCTGCACTGAAAATAGCCTCACGCAGTAGTCAATATCTCTAGGCGACCTGATGGCTCCGATCGCAATCGATAACTTAGCGGCGCTACCGCTGGGCGAAAACTACAGCATGGACTGCGGACCATCAAGAAGACCTGATGTTTCCCCGCAAGGTGGGCAAGGCACAGCCTCGGTTCTTCAATTGCGACCCCGGTATAAAGTCTCTGAGTCGCACACTTACTCTCTACATCCACTATCTCCCTTCGACTGTCTAACCCGCTCGGCATGTCTACCAATCAGACAATCAACTATGCTCGGTTCGACGGCATAGAGAAGAGCGAGCTCTCCGCTGCCATTATATTCACAGCAATCTATCCTCCACTTCTATTTCTTTGCATCTTCCGAAGTATCCGCCGTCCTACCTATGTCTTCAAGGCATTGTGTCTTTTCTGCTTTGGTACGTCTTTCCTGGAACTCACGCCCCGAATTCTGAACTGAGTCCTTCTTTCTTTCTAGCTCGTGTCATCGCTTTTGCGATGCGGGCCGCGCTCGCTGGGAGCGAGTCAGCGGGTGAAAATGTCAACGTGGTTGTCGCACAGATGGTCATCTACAACGTCGGGTTCTCTGGCTTGCTGTACTCTGCGTATACGCTTGTCCTTGATCGGTACGCCCTTCGGTCATCATCGCAGACAAGTAGTCACTCATGGATATCACGCTACAGGGACTTGCTAACGAGCTATCAAGGGAACGAGAGTCGTGGACCGTTGGGCATACTCAAAAGTATCATCACTAACCGTATACTCGTGCGGATGGCCGTCACAGCCGCAATTGTTTTGGGCATCGTCGGTGGTGTACGCTTTCTTTCTGCTCGCTTTTACAGTACATTAACACTGACAATCACCTTCTAATCAGGTCAAGCAAGCGTCCGTCGATGACCAGAGTGCCCAAAATCTTGGCAACACCCTGCGTAAAGTCAGCATATACATATTCCTCGTCCTAGTGTGTTGCCTCTGCATCGTCACCGTCACTTTGGTGTTCGATGAACGTGCTGGTAAGCCGCTTACTCAATGTACACTACCTTTCATGTGCTCACAGTGGATGTAGCCGGTGTGTGGACCTCAAAACAGACGTCGTTTGGCAAGCAATATGGGATTTTTATTCTCATGATTGTGGCACTCCTTTGTATCACGAGAGAAGCATATCTCGTTGGGACCGTCGGGGACACTGCAAAGGTAAGTTTTCTTCTGAAGTGTCTGACGACCCCTACTTACGACGACATTACTTGTAGCAAAATCGTGCTGATCTATTTTACCCTCTTGTCGCTACCACAGAATTCCTCTGTGTCGTACTCTTCATGGTGCCGGGCCTGGTGCCCTCAAAACAGGAGCTCGTTGAGGGTAAAGAAGGTGGATGGTCGGGGTCGGGATCCCAGGAGATTCCCTTGTCCGGGCAGCGCATGTATGCTGTCTAACATCAGTCCTTTAAATTTCGTACACTTCTGTTGGATACCCTAGTAATTAGCTTGTTTCTCTCGTGCACCTCGTTACGCCTAAACATCATGAATATTCAATACCCCAGTACTGTGCGACTCGTGTTCTAGTTGTGTTTAAGGGGTGCCTGGTTTGAGATTGATGCCTGATGCAAGCCCGAGGGCAAATCAGTAGGTTTTGGCGCTCGCGACCTTCTGTGACCGACCAGCGAAGACCAAAAGTCAAGTCGAGAAAGGACACCTCTGTAACTCTGTCATGCGTAGTCCACGCTCTTCATATCATATTTATCATGTCTTACTGCCAGAAAATATATTCGAAACGTCGCTGTTTGCGTGACTGTGAGTACTTGCCGCGACCTCAGGCTGGTATATGTGACGGTCAGACCATTGACGAGACCTCGTACCTTCGTTCTCCAGAGATTCCACGCAGAGACGAAAGTTCACACTGTGCATGATAGCAGCATACAAGACAGCTCTCAGATAGAGATACCAAGCCGCAACACTGAACCCGCAGTGGAAGCAAACGTCTCGATCGGGATCCGACAGTCGCCAACAGGTCGCCGTCGTCTCCAGCTCTCCTCTCGTCGTTGACCAGCAACAGCACACGAGTCATTGTCAAGAGTGTTTGCGACTGCTTCCAGATTGCCCGCTGAGGCTACACAGGGTGGGTGAGGGAGGATAGGGTGATGACCGTTTTGCGGCGAGTGGATAAGCGCCCAGGCGAGAACGCGACGCGTCGACCGTACGTGACTTGTTGGTTTAACGGTTATGATCGACGGCACGGGCTGACACCAAGCCAGAAACGTACATAAACCATCGCGCTCCCTCTGTGTTTGCCGTACGTTCTTTCCCCTTCCCCACCACCATGATCTGCTACCCGCCGGCGACCACCACAACGACCACTGTCAGAACGCATCCCAAAGGACCTATACGCTGGTCCTTCCTGCAATGGGAATTTCGGCGGTCAAGACATGATTGATAGAGCTCGACGACGTCGAGGTCTCTCCGCTACTATCTGTCGGCGGCCGCCAACGCCCCCAACTCGGATCCCGCGCAACATCTCTCTCCCTTCTACTGGACATGAGAAGACGTATGCTCGCCGTCATGTACGCGTACTCCTTTGCTTTTCCCATCAAAATTGGGTGTGCAGGTATCCCAAATGTTCGTTTTCGCGACAGCCATGGCCCCTCGAGCTCCGGAACCGACAGCCTTTTTTTGACGAAAGAAGTGCACAACTTGCAAGCCACACTACCTGTCCCGCGCAATAGGTCGCGGTCAATCAGCGCACGGTTGGCCTGAGACTTTGGGATTATTTCTTTTCGCCGTTGTTCGGCCCATCATCACACAGCGCCGTCCCTATTTGCCACGGCGTCTACACCTTCCCTGGCCGTTGCTACCAGCCTCATTCGATCAACGTAGTCCTCTCCGTCGCCACCTCACGCTCTCGATACATCGGTCGGTGCTCGGTGTTGCGGCCATTTCGATTCTTTGAAAGGGAGCCTACGGCGTATTCTAGGTAGCGCCTTGCACGCGTTACTCGTCCCAGCAGACTACCTTTCAGCCTCCTGACAGTCGCCCGCGCCATTGCATGGGCCTTTTTCAACACCTTTTCCGATCGATGTGGCCTTCCAACATCATCGCTACTTTCGTCCATTTTATAACCACCTTCGACATTTTTCAAGTCCGCGCCTTATTGATCTCTTGACTCCAACAGTCTCGACAACATCCATCACGACCTTACCCCTCTTTCACTTCCTTGTGAACTCAACGCAACGCTTTCCAAACCGTCTGCGTGCTGCGTTTCGCTCACAACGCAGGCGATCAGATCCGACAACCGACATTAAATATATTGTTGTTACGACAAGGTCATACCGCAGACGCCGTCACCGAAATGTTCGACCCTTGGGTGATTGCACGCCGAGGATTTTGTGCGGAAAAGCTTCAGTCGTTCACCACTCGCCCTATGGCCTCTCCACGGAGGCGTCAGCTCATTATTCGATGACCAAGCCAGCAGACCGGACGACGGTGTGGCAAATACGCTTGGATCCTGTGCAAACGCTAAAATGCCTCGTGTCTTACGAAGACGGGACTCTCACGTCGGAGACATCTTGCCAGTGAGGCGTCGTATAGGCTCGACTCGACCGCACCTGCGCAAGGACGAAGAAATATCTGTCCCCCACAACCTGGTCTATTTTGATGGCGACTCGGGCGGCATGCTGCGAGTTCGATTATTACCTGTAGCAGGCAAACTGTTGTTTTCGATTCACCCTCGTGATCAAAATTCACTTGCTGACCCTTCTCGACTCTCGAGGACCGACGTGGCAGCAAATAACCGAGTTATGCGCAAGAGCGGGAGCAGCCCGGCGCCTTCTGTGGCGATGCCCTTCCATGATGGCGGTAATTCGCTGGTCATGGGCGCCCATCTGCTTGTGAGTGCCCTATTACGGCTACCTTGTCCCGTGCTGAGCTCGTGGAGCGAACTAGGCATGCTGTAATGTTCGCCGGTGAGGCGTACATACGGCTCGTAGAGGAATGAGCAGCGTAAGGGCACTCGTCAAATACTCAACTGAAGTGGCCGGGCGGGCAACACGTTTACCACGAAGTCGACGGAAAGAACGTTCGTGACCATTTCACAGAAGCCCATTTGATCAGTTCGTGCGACGCGGACACTGCATAGAGCCAGAATCGCACTTTTCTCCGACCGAGATGGACAATACCAGCACCCGACGAACTTCTGAATGCTATTTCAGTCCTTTCGCGTGCACATGCCGTTGCCGACCAATTCAGTATTGCACCATCCTCTTTACGCTTCATCGGGAGAGTCTTGCGAATGTGACGGATGTGGTGTGCACAACGGCGAACTTAGCCCGCTGACCAGACGTATATAAGGTGGGTGCGACATCGCGAGCTCTCCAGTCAGAGCAGCAATTGTCTCTTACTGTATCATCTCACCTTCACAAGTATGTTCTCCAAGGTCGCCCTCCTTTCTGTCTTCGTCGGTCTCGTCGCCGGCGCTGCTCTGGATGTTTGGGACCCACCCGTCACCGCTCCTACCGCCGCCTCTGTCTGGCCTGTGGGCTCCGTTCAGAACGTGACCTGGTAAGTGCTACTGTTTCTGCCTGTGGCATATGCGCCCAGCTCATTGCGACCTACAGGGACACCTCGAACAAGCCTGCTCAAGTCACCAACCCGATCGGCACTATCGTGCTTGCCAAGAGTGGCTTCCTCACCAGCAGTGGGTGTCTTCACTTCAACCACAGCGCACAACTTACGCTGACACCACATTTCTTGTAGCTCTTGCGACGGGCTTCCAGTTGACCGACGGATCCCATCTCGTCACCGTCCCCGACGTCGCCCCGGACAGCGACTACGAAATCATAGGTAAGTGCAGTGATGCATCACCGTTTCAATAACTGGAACTGACAATGTGGTGATCAGTCTTCGGCGACTCCGGCAATACCAGCCCTGATTTCTCCATCGTTGCTTAGGAGTATGACTATTAGCAATGCGACCGCAGTATGTGTTGAACATGACCCTGTTTACGAATACCAAACGAATACGGACCATCATAAATATCATGATACCATGAAAGAAATCTGTACACGAGGGTTCAATCTGGATTTTCCCCTTGCTGGCTGCTACTTAGTGGTCCATGAAGCCTATCGTGCAAGTCCGAGTCGCGGCCGCCTCGTCGAACTTACAGACCTTCCGCATACAGGCAAACACTTGACGATCGGGATTAAGTAAGCAAGGCCGAACCACAGAGCTGCTGTCCTTAGCGCCAGACAACCTCCTCACCTTCCTCGATAAACAAATGCCACCTCTCATCGTGACCATTCTAGACGCAAGCTGCTTCTGACTGTGTGGGGGCCCCGTTTCACATGGGTAAGCTACACATGAAACGAACGCCTGCAGAGCAAGCCGAGCACGACCTCCGCAAAGCTCGCAAGGCGGCACGGAAAGCAGCCAAGCGTGCCCGCCGACATGCTGGCAGCTCAGACGACGAAGGCGAGGGTTCTTCGTACGCGAAGCGTCAGCGGACCGCCGAGGCTCACGGCGGCGATTTTGACGAGGACCGCGACCTGCCGGCCGGCCACGCACACAAGGCAGACCAGGACTACATCTACGCGCAGGTAGAGGAGGAGCGGTTCCGAGAGAAGATGTGGGGCGCGTTCGAGGATGACGAACGCCTGGACTCGGTTGAGGCCAGATTCAACAACTATGCGCATATACCAAGACGGTGGCGCTCCGGTGGTATGGATAGAATGGACGACGAGATGAACGTCGACCCACAGATGATGGAGGAAGAGGACTATGCGGAGTGGGTCCGCGCGAACATGTGGAAGTGGGTGCCCTTGTTCGTTCTGGTAAAATTGGGGCTGATGAAGTTCGCAGGAAGCAGCACGCGGCTGAGTTTGCCGAACAAGAACGCAAGAAGGCGGAACGAGCTGCGCGCAAAGCGCGTGTTAAAGCTCTGGAAGACGAGACGCGCAAGCTGGAGAAGGAGGAGGACGAGAGGCGACGACAGCGGCGGACAGAGCGAGATCGTAGACGATGGGGCGAGGCCCGCGCGGCATACGAGAGCAGATGGAAGGAGTTGCTGAGCGTGCCGGCGGCTGACACGGAGGATGTCGAGCGAGAGATCAAATTCGAAGACATTCCGTGGCCTGTCCTAGTCCTCGATGTTGGTCCAACGGAGAGAGACAAGAAGGGCAAGGCTCGCGCAACCGACTTCACAATCACGGTTGAAGACCTCACCGTGGAGGGCATCTCCGCATTCTTACTCCCGGGCGGTCGTCTCCCAGAGAGCACGACATCCGACGCAGAAGTGCTGCAGCGCGAACGCAAGGAGAAACTGCGCGAGACAATGCTTCGGTTCCACCCGGACAAGTTCGAGGGTCGGATAATGCGTAATGTGCGCGAACGCGATAAGGAACGTGTGCGAGAGGCTGTTGGGAAAGTCACTAGAGCGATCACGGAGTTGCTTGCAGAGAAGAGCAAGCGATAGCACGGTACTTTCGGTTCGATTATAACCATATATTTTGTGACAGCCTTACTAAGGATCCTGGATCGTATTCACAGGTGCATCTGCATCTGCATCTACCAGTTTCTTGAGGTGCTTGCTGTTGTCTCTCGAATGCATCATCTGGACAGTATGCCAGGCTGGTAGCTTCAACCCTGGCCCAATTCAAAGCGCGGTTCTTCGGGCGGTCTGCGCGGGCCGCAAGATGAAGTCGGCGCGCTTCCGCCCGTGGTTGTTATACATATAGCGAACGATGGGGACCCAGTGGGCCAGGCACCTGTCTAACTTGTCCCCCTAGTCCCGCATTCAATGGCAGCCTTGCATACCTTTGCGGTCTGGGCGCCAGACTACACGGATCCTGATGCATTGAACCGGAGGCTTGCTATTCGCCCTACACATCTCCAGAATGCCAAGCCTCTCATGGACGCGGGAGTTATCAGTCTGTACCGTTTCTGCCTTGATTACACTTCTCTGACTTCTTGAGTTCATCACGCAAGAGTGGGTGGCGCAATGATCGATCCCTCCACATACGACACATCTGAGAGAAAGATGATTGGCTCCGTTGTCGTATATGAAGCGGAAAGCTTGGATGCTGTGCGCAAACTAGTGGAGACCGATGTCTATTATACTGAGGGTGTTGTAAGTGCTTCGTCGTCCATATCAGTGCAAACTAATCGATTGCTCTCACAGTGGGATAAGGAGAAGCTAGTCATTCTTCCGTGGGTTTCTGCGACACCGTTGGACCAGTGGG